>CM076572.1:500191809-500367064 GCA_034641835.2 Pinus albicaulis | reverse complement strand
TGAATAAATCACTTATTCACTGAAGATTAACCTGGTCATATATCAATTTCGAATTGCATACATAACACATAACCTTCTTCTACAATTAATTGTCACATGCGGAAATAACAGGATGCAATCTCACATCAATTCAATCACACATTAACACGGTATGTATGGGGAAAACTGTGGCTAAGCCCCTTGACTATTGTGTATATTATAATGGAGAAATCAAGTAACCAAACAAGTACAATACTCCTCACAAGTACCTAGGTACTCTCATGAAGTTACTCACAATCTAGCTTGGTGTTGAACAAGTCTCGGGTTCAAAACACACCACTAGCTGCCTTGCCTCTATTGCGCAATCATGTCCTGTTATATGAAGAGGTTCAAGGTTCGAATCCCCTTGCCTTGACTGCGTAATTGTCATGGACAATTCCTCCAAGTGTAATGCAAAACTCATGCAAAACAATTCTACCAACTGATAGCTTTACTCACCCTTTCATCTACCTCTTCCCCTGGTCTCCACTGAACTGATCATGCACTGTAGTGAACTGAAGTGTTCTTGAGTTGACTAATGAGTTAATATTTAGTAAATTAAATATTATTTAATTTACTCCTCTCATATCTAGTTGATTAGTTAGTTAACTAATCCCAACTAGTTCAACTAAAACAAACAGAACACAACTCCACTATCTGTCCCGTTAACTCCTCCAAAACTTCTGCCACTGAAGTCTAATTGAAGCCAACCATGCAAGATGCCATCAAACCCTAGGAACCACGTGATTCCTTGTGTCAGTTGCATGAGTCACCTCCATGACTCAAACTGAAGTGCGCCAAGAGAGTAAACTGTTGTTTATAGTCAAAATATTATTAAGGGAAAATAATATTTGACTTCCATATTTTTAGGAGATCAGTCTAAAAATAGTCTGGGTCCTAAAAAATAGGGTCACATCTATTTTTACCGACATCTCGCATACTTCAAGAATCTCCAAGTAGAATTCCCAAATTATGCTCCGTATGTCTAAAAATAGACATAGTCTAAAAATAGACTTTGCGCCAGAATTTGCCTGCGGGCCCACTTAGTGAAGGCGACTTCATTTCACTAAGCTCCATCATCTTGCTGCATTCTCAACACGTAGCTCCCTTCCAAAACACAATCTCTGATATGATGGTAACATGCTCAAACATCGCGTTCCTTAACTCATCCTCCCCGTTCCGTACCATGAACCATATCCTGGAGCAAAGTTTCGATATAGCGTACACATGCTTGCCCGCCTAAAAGAGCTTGTAGGCTTAACCATATCTTATGTAAGCTGTTAATCGTATAGTATATATCGGGTTTAGTATTGACTGGGAGCATATCATCTAATTCCCACCAATCTGCCGATAGACAAGTGGGCATCCACTACCTCTCCTAAGTAGTAGCATCTCCTCTTCCTCCAACCTCTGTACAGGGCACGTTTGTGATTGTACCCATGTTGAACCTCTCCTTAATTCTCCTCGCATAGTCACCCTCGAAACAACAAATTCTCCATCATACTGCCAAATCTCTAATCTCAGGAAATAATTGGGTGGATGCCTGTGTCTCTTCATCTCAAACTCTCGTGCAAGATCATCCTTGTATGAAAGTATCAACTGCTCGTCGCCAGTCAAAATCAGATCATCTACATACAGTACGATGATCAACAGCTTCCCCTCCACCACAATCTGGTACAGGTTTGGATCCGCCTCACACTTGGAGAATCCAAGCCCGGTGAAGTAGCTGTCTATCCGAGTGTACCAAGCACGAGGTGCTTGCTTCAGCCCATACAGTGCTCTCTTGAGTCGGCACACATGCGACTCACTGCTGAAGATCTCAAAACCTTCAGGCTGCTCTATGTACACTTCTTCCTCAATAACTCCACTGAGGAACGCAGTCTTCACATCCATCTGATGAATGTGCCACCCCATCTGCGCTGAGAGAGCAAGGATCGTCCGTATGGAAGAGTACCTTGCGACATGTGCAAAAGTCTCCTCATAGTCAATCCCCTCGATCTGTGAGAAGCCACGGGCGACAAATCTCGCCTTGTACTTCTCCACACTCCCGTCAGCCGCCTGCTTCACCTTGTAGATCCATCACGAACCTACAACTGATTTCCCAACCGGTCTTGGGACAATCTCCCATGCACTGTTCCTGATGATCGAATCATATTCTTCGATCATGGCATCAACCCATGCGGGTTCCTCCACGGCTTCCTCAAAAGAGGATGGCTCTGTCACAACATATTGACTCATAAGAGCCATGTATCCAAAAGAATGATCTGGGACTGCCTCTGTTTCACGTATGTCAAGAGGTATCCACAACTGTGGAGTGGAGAAAAGGTGTCTTTGTAACTCCTAATTACCTCACATTAATTATCAACCCAGGGACGAATTTTTATTCCAAGAGTGTACTCAGTCTGAGGCGGCTATTTACTCAAGAGTAATGTTTTGCAGTATAGTGCTTAAAATCCAAAAGTAAATGAAAGCTGGAAATAAAATCTACTTACAACAAAGCACTTTAAGACTTAAATCATGCATTCGGAAAAATAAGCAATGTATCAGTCAAGGGTCCAGTAACAACAACTCATCCCTTTGGAAACTGATGTAACCAAAAGTAACCAAGGAACATATCATTAATCTGGGGACTAGACAGCAAATGCCAATGCCCACTACAGTTTCAGATCGTTCTTCACACCAAAGCAAAGATAATGCAAATAACAGGAAATGGAAAGCTGCCATTGAAATTAAACTAGGAAAGCTCTTTAAAAGCAAACTCTTGCAATTAATCAACCAAACTAAACAGCGAAGTAAAGAACATGAAACTGTAAAGCATTACGATTCAAAGAAATAGGAACTAAATCAAACCATCACACAGCGGAAATTGGAAAGATATGATACAACAACAGCATACTCCACCAGAGGCTGGGCCCTTAGCCGCCAGCGGATGCTGCTGGGCTACTTCAGATCAGGTGAATGAACAACAACCCTTTATTTATTCATCCTCAAATTGTGAAATCATTACAACAGCAAAAGTTTTGAAGATTACAATGGAAATGCAACAATCCCTATCCTATCATGAATAATCCATCTTCATTCTTGAATCTCTAAGTCTGAATCCTCAATTCCATCATTCGAATCCATCCCGAATCATCCTCAAAGTCCTTCCCTCTCTGATCTTTGTTCTGATTTAAATACAAAGAGAGCAGAGAGTGGTTACAATAGAGATAATTACAACATGATTCTATTACAAAATTGGTTTGCTTCTAACCATTTGATTAACAAGAACAAGGCGAATTTGGCTTTGCAGTTGAGATTTGGAGGACGGCCGCAACAACAAATCTGAGAAAATCGTGCTCAAAGAACCCTGCGTTTCTCTTAGTACAAGCTGAATTTGGGCAAACCGTTCTTTGATAAAGTTAATTGGGTCCGTTCTGGACAAAACCCATGTTCCGGATTTTCCAGATTCTTCTTCATTTGCTCAGAATCTCAACCGCAAAATCGTCACTTCTTATTCCAGCGACTTTCTGAGTTGGCACTTTTAATGATCAAATCTTCAATCTGAAAATTATCTTGGAGGCTAAAAATGGTGAATAATGTTACAACTGATTTATTAAAACTATCATTGATAAAATCATACATAATCATCAATTTATTAGAAATAAAGGAGAATAAATAATATTCATTCATAAGAGCATAAATCATTATAAAATAGATTTAAATAATAAATTATAATAAATGACGTGATGAAGAATGGTAGAAATGGGTGGAATAAGCGTTCACAAGTGATAATAATAATGGCATATTAATGGCCCAACAACAACCTTCTTCATCCTGAGCCAATGTCAGCCTTCCGTAGTGCTTATGCACCTCTCGATGGTTGGCACTCACTGGGTGGCTTCTTCCACTGCACTCCTCAGGTTGATCCACATCCGGAAGCTCCTCCTTAGGAACTAACAGCTCCTCATCTACATGCAAGTGTAGCACCCTCTCAAGCGAACACTGCATGGCTTTCTCCTCCTGAAATTTTATATCCCGTCGCACAACAGTCTTTCGACTGTCTGACAAATACACCCGATAGTTGTGAGGTGTATCAGTGTACCCCACAAATATTCCAACCTTAGCAGTTGGATCCAGCTTCCTTCTCGCATCCTTCTTCACATGCATGTAGACAGGAGAACCAAAAATCCGCAAATGGGAAATATCAGGCCTCTTGCCAGAATAAGCCTCCTCCGGTGTACTCATGCCAAGAACCTTGTGAGGACAACGGTTCTGCACATACACTGCTGTATTGCATGCCTCACCCCACAAGTGAAGGGGTAGGCCCTGATCATGCAACATCGCCCGTGCAGCACCCACGATCGTTCTGTTCTTCCGCTCAGCCACCCCGTTCTGCTGTGGGTTATGGGGTGCGATGAGCTCTCTCCGAATCCCTTCTGCGCTGCAGAACTCCTTGAATTCAGCCGAGATGAATTCACCACCGTTATCACTCCTTAGAGCAATCACCTTCTTCTCCGACTCCTTCTCGACCAGTGCTTTAAACTCACAGAACTTCGCGAATGTATCGCTCTTCTTCTGCATGAAGAAGATCCAGCACTTTCGAGAGAAATCATCAACAAAGATCACATAATACTTGTGCTTTTCCGTCGAAGCAACTGAGAAAGGACCACACACGTCTGTGTGAACTCTCTCAAGGATCGTCGTGGCGCGACTATCCTTCTCGTGAAAGGTGGCTTTCACATACTTCCCTAAAGCACACCCCTTGCACTGATCTGACTGCGCAAGGGTGCCCTTAGGAAGTCCAGTAGAAATCTGCTGCAGAATCTTCAAAGCTCCATGGTGAAGATGGCCCAATCTCCTGTGCCATAGTTCGCCCTCATCATCCCGGCTCACCACATCTCCAGCCTTGCATGCCATAGCTGCGCAGTCATCTACCTGCAACTGATAAAGGTTCCGAGTTCGAACCCCTATCTTCCGGGTCTCTCTAGTAGTCTTACTGCGCAGGAAAGCTTTTCCTTCGCTGAAGACCACATCATAACCCTTATCCTCCAACATCGCTACTGAAATCAGGTTCTTCTTCAATCCAGGTACATGCATGACATCTTTTAAGACAAAGGGTTTACCAGACTCCCTCTGAAAGGATACGGTACCGATACCAGTCGCACTGTATCTACCGTCATCGCCCATCTCGATGTGCATACCTAAATCTTTGTCCTCCAGATCTGAGAACAACTCCCGATCTCCCGTCATATGAAATGACGCACCGCTGTCCAAGAACCACACCGATCCCATCACACTTTAAACCAAGCATGCAATCAGTGAAAAGTCAAGCTCGAACTGTGAAGCCAAAGCTTCTCCATCTGCAGATCTTCCCGCTTGCTTGTTCTTCTTCTTCTTTGGACAATTGGTAGCATAATGTCCGTGATCATGACAGTGAAAACACTTCACTTTCACCATATCCTGCTTCTTGCCCTTTGCACCAGAATGAGAGGTTTTCTTACCCTTCCCCTTCTTTGCTTTGGCAACCAAAGCGCAGTTTTCTTCATCAGCTCCCTTTGATGAAGATCCATCTTGAGTAGTCCTCCTTATCTCCTCCTGCATGAGATCTGCCCAAAGGCGCTCCCATCCCAACAACTTCTCCCGACCATCGACACTATCTTGATATGAGTGCCAAGCCTTCGGAAGACCAAGGAGAGCCAGGTCAACCATGTCCTCGTCTTCGACAGTCACCCCCACACTTCCCAGCTCATCTCTGCATTGAGTGAACTTCGTGAGGTATTTGGCGATACTGTCACCTTTCTCCATCTTGATGTTCTTGAGCTTATCTTTGAGTGCCAGCTTCCTTTGGTCGCTCTTACTCTGGAATAGATCCGTCAAAGCTTTCCACATTAAATATGGAGTAGCCTTTCCATGCAGGCTGGATACAATATGATCCTTGACGCCCTCCAACAGGATCCTTCGACATTTCGTGATCTTCTTTTGCCATGCATCGACCAGAGCTGCATCAGTGGGCTTTGGGACATCCGCATCCACGAACTCCTTCAGACCATTATCTTCTAACACTGCTTCCATTCGATCTTTCCATGCAACATAGTTCGAACTGCCTTCAAGAGCATATTCGAGTCGCAAACCATTGAAAGAAGACATATTTCAACACCGGCACCAAGAAAATCAACCTTCTGCAAAATTCGAATTCCAAACTCCAAGCTCTATCGCTTCCGATCTATACTTGAAAACAAATTATTTCCAAATCAGAGATTGACTGCAAAGGGCATTCATCAGATCTTTCACCTTACAAAGAAGGATGAATATTCCGGAGGCTACCTGGCCCGCATGCAGACTCTGTCCGAGGAAATAAGTTTGCAATCACCGTAATAGACTTCGAAAATTAATCTAGCTCCGATACCATGTAGAAATTAGTTGAATAAATCACTTATTCACTGAAGATTAACCTGGTCATATATCAATTTCGAATTGCATACATAACACATAACCTTCTTCTACAATTAATTGTCACATGCGGAAATAACAGAAGCAATCTCACATCAAATCAATCACACATTAACTCAGAATATATGGGGAAAGCCTATAGCTGAAAACCCCGCAGCTATTGTGTATATTATAATGGAGAAATCAAGTAACCAATAAAGTACAATACTCCTCACAAGTACTCAGTACTCTCTCATGAAGTTACTCACAATCTAGCTTGGTTTTGAACAAGTCTCGGGTTCAAAACACACCACTAACCGCCTTGCCTCTATTGCGCAATCATGGCCTGTATATGAAGAGGTTCAAGGTTCGAATCCCCTTGCCTTGACTGCGCAATTGTCATGGACAATTCCTCCAAGTGTTATGCAAATCTCATGCAAAACAAATCTACCAACTGATAGCTTTACTCACCCTTTCATCTACCTCTTCCACTGGTCTCCACTGAACTGATCATGCACTGTAGTGAACTTAAGTGTTCTTGAGTTGACTAATGAGTTAATATTTAGTAAATTAAATATTATTTAATTTACTCCACTCATATCTAGTTGATTAGTTAGTTAACTAATCCCAACTAGTTCAACTAAAACAAACAGAACACAACTCCACTACTTGTCCCGTTAACCCCTCCAAAACTCCTGCCACTGAAGTCTAACTGAAGCCAACCATGCAAGATGCCATCAAACCCTAGGAACCACGTGATTCCTTGTGTCAATTGCATGAGCCACCTCCATGACTCAAACTGAAGTGCGCCAAGAGAGTAAACTGCTGTTTATAGTCAAAATATTATTAAGGGTAAATAATATTTGACTTCCATATATTTTTTATAGTCATTTCACTAAGCTCCATCATCTTGCTGCATTCTCAACATGAAGTTGATGCTACCTTATACCGTCAACCTGTTGGTAAACTTATGTATATAACCCTTGCTCTTCCTGAACTTTCCTTTGTTGTTGGTACATGTCGCATCCATCAAGAATCTCCAAGTAGAATTCCCAAATTATGCTCCGTATGTCTAAAAATAGACATAGTCTAAAAAATAGACTTTGCGCCAGAATTTGCCTGCGGGCCCACTTAGTGAAGGCGACTTCATTTCACTAAGCTCCATCATCTTGCTGCATTCTCAAACATGGGTTGATGCTACCTTATACCGTCAACTCCGTTGGTATCAAATCCAAGGATATTTTAACCAGCTCTTCCCGAACTTTCCCTTGCTGTCTTACGCTCAATTTATGCACCAACCTCATGAAAGTCACTAGAAAGAAGCTAAAAGAATAATTAGATATATTCAAGGTACAGTTCAGTTCAGGATTCATTACAATGCAGAAGAATCTCCATTGTTGATTGGTTTCACTGATTCTGATTGGGCTGGTGACCCTGATGAATGAAAGAATACTGCAGGATATGTATTCACTCTTGGTTCAGGACCTATTACTTGGTATTGTAAGAAAAAAATTGGCATCTCTCTTTCTTCAGTAGAAGCAGAGTATCGTGGTGGAGTTGAAGCCAACAAGGAAGCCATGTGGTTTCGTCAAATCCTTTCTGAATTTGGTCTTCATCAGCAGCATCCAACTACTCTTTGGTGTGATAATTAGAGTTCATTCCGCTATGTAAAGATCTAGTTCAGCATCAGCGTATGAAACGCATTGAACTCTACATAGACTTCATTAGAAATCTCATTCATGATTGTGTTCTTGAAGTGTAGTATTGTCCAACCAATGATCAAGTAGTTGATATCTTTACAAAGGATCTCACAAAAGCGAAGTTTACCAAGCTTCGATCCATGATTGGAGTTTAGTAAAGTTTTCATTAAGGGGGGATAGGCTCTAATGCCTCCTTCGTTCTCCTATTGTGTCACTTTTATAAATCCTTCAATCCTATCCCAAGTTTTTCTTAAGGGGGGATGTTAGGATATTTCGACACATAGGAAATAGGCTCCTTTTGTGTCACTTTTGTAGATTCTTCAATCTTATCCCAAGTTGTTCTTAAGGGGGGATGTTAGGATATTCCAACACATAGGAAATAGTTAAGAATAACATAGTCTAGTGTACAGTTAGGTAAAGTGTGTTTCCTTACTATATACATTTGTAACTTATAATCCAACAGTCACGATTTGTAGTGATCCGATGGTTCACTCTCTCCTCCGTATTAATGACACTTGATCCGTGGCTTAAAACCCAATTGGTCCATGATATCTATTTAAATATAATGGAGGGTCACTTGTTCGGTAATCATTTATGAGAGAAACATATGTAACTTTTATTTTTATATTAATAAATTTATTGAAGTGGTCGTGTTGGCTCAGGCCATGGAATGTTTCCCTCTTCGAGGGTTTTAACCTCGTGATTATACTGGTGTACTAATTTGTGATATGTTTGTGAGGGGTGACCTTTTGTTCTTGATCTAAGGAGCTTACCCTATAAATTCATACATGGTCAAGGCACTTAAGGATTTTAGGGTGTATATTATCCAGTCCCAAATAACTGAATATGTGACAAATTCTTTTGTCAAATATTTTCTAATTTAGAGTGACATTGAAGGGAGAAGAGTTTAGTGGATTGCAAGGATACATGAATATGATTTGGACATAAAGCCAACAAATTTAGTGAAAGGCCAAGGCTTACCCAAGATCTTGATAGAAAATAATTTTCAAGCCATGTGAATAAATGTATTAATTGAAGATGAAGAAAACAAAGATATAGAAGAACAAAAGAAGTCCAAATATGATGTAAAAATTCAATACAAATTCTTGTGTTCTGAGTGGTCCAAGGATATTGTACATTATTTATGTTTTCTCTATTGCCCTTCTACTTTAGATGGATAAAAATACAAAGCTCTGAAGATGAAATCTAAAAAATATGTAATAGTGAATGGAAAGTTGTATTGGAAGGATCTAGCTAGTATTTTGATGTTATGTTTAACAGAAGGGGAAACCATTGAGATAGTCAAAGAATATCATGATATCCTGTGTGGATGTCACTATAGATGGAAAGTGACAGCTCATAAGATCTTGAAAGCTAGTTTCTACTAGCCTTCCTTATTTTCAAATGTCTACAAATTAGTAAGAAGTTGTCATAAGTGTCAAATTTTTGTTGGGAAAAAGAAGTTAGCACCACTGCCTTTGATTATTTTGTGTGTGGAAGAGCCTTTTAGGAAATGGGGATTAGATTTTGTTGTAGAGATCAATCCACCATACAATGAACAATACAAGTTGATATTGACATGGACTGATTATTTTACCAAAAGGGTCGAGGAAGTACCAACAAGGAAGGAAAATGATTTGGTGGTAATTAAATTTTTAGAAGAAAATATTTTCACTCGGTTTGGTTTCCCAAATAAATTAGTAACAAATAATGCCCAAGTTTTTAAATCTACAAAATTGATTGATTTTTGTAAAAAATACAATGTCATCTTGTCTCACTATACTTCTTATCACCCTCAAGGGAATGGGTTCGAAAATCCTCAAAAAAGACATTGGTAAGAATTTTGAAGAAAACTATAAAAAAGAATAAAAAATATTTGGATTCTAAATTGAAGTTTTCTCTTTAAGCAAGTCAAGTTACTGCTAGAAGATCAATTGGTAAGTCACGTTTTGAGTTGGTGTATGCTACATAAGAAATATTTCCTAGTTTGTTGATAAAACTTGTTATAGCTTTAACTCAAGAAGTCCAAGAAGAACCAAGCCCAGTAGTCAAAAGGATGAATATTTTGGTGGAGTTAAGAAAAAGTAGGGATAAGGTCATGGAAAATCTAATCAGTTATAGCGAGAAAATGAAAGTAATTTTTGATAGAAAAGTAATAGATGCTCTTTTTCATCCAAGTGATATAGTTATGAGATGGGACACTAGAAGAGAAGATAAAGAAAAAAATGGGAAATTGGATCCTCATTAGTATGGTCCTTTCATGATTGTTGAATACAGAGCTAATAATACCTTCATTTTGGAAAATTTGGATGGAGAATTGTTGCAGCTGCCAGTGAATGGGAAATATCTCAAACATTACTTCCAACATTAAATTTCATCATTTTATCATTGTATATATTAGTTTGATCATTGTACATAAATCGTTGAGTGATCCATTGCAATGTGCAAATTTACCTTTGACTCCATGCTAGAAGTGAAGGCACTAATATGTGGTTCATAGTGTTATTCTACAAAATAACACTATCCACAGCAGGGAAAATTTTAGGGGCGAATTTTAGCCCAAAGGCGAATTTTAAGGGATTTTAAATTTTATTAGGGCGAATTTTTTATATAAAACCCATTTTCTATACTTTAATAAAGTTAGCCCAATAAATATTTTAAAAATAATTAATTCTTAAATATTAGCCCACCAAAAAAAGGGCGCATAAAACTGGAAACATGAAATTCGCCTCCAATTTTCCAGATTTTTATTGCATTCGCCTGCATTTACAGGGTCGGAGAGAGAGGCTACAGTGATTCGCCCCATTTTTTCACTGGTTCAGAGAGGTGGTTGGGCTTTGTGCACACTGATTCTTGCTGGCTGAGTGAGGCCGACCCTCTCTGGTCCATTAGGGCCTCCCATAGTTCAAGGTTTCTGGGTGCAATATCAGCACAGACCCATCTAAACCTGGGTCTGATATCTACCTCTAGGTTGTGAAGGTTGAGGTTGCATATCTGAAGGTCCATACATGAACAAGGTTTCGATTGGCTGTGCTAGTGTCCATATTCAGGGCACCTAGTTAACTGACATAGCAGATCAAGTGAAACAAGTCATGGCGACAATTAGAAAAGGTGTTCAAGGATTTTGGGTGGTGAATCGCTCCTACACAGCTACTTTCTTGGGATATCTTCTGTTAAAAGATAAATGTTCAATCTTTGTTCTCATTTTTGGAATTTAAATCTTTATACATTATTAAAGACATGTGAAGCCAGCTCTCATGAAGACAGACATACTTGAAAATAAGTCCATTAAATAGTGTTGACCTGCTTAATTAAACTGCTAATTCCTAAACTTTATTTACCCATGAAAAAATTTACGCTAAGATACCTGTAATTTCTATTGGTTTCAGGAGGGCTCGACATTGCCATGTGGAATATTGGTTTCTATTATGTGGTGACTCATGTGGATACATTGAGGCAAAATGCAAAACTAAACTCTGTTTTTCCAGGTCTGATAAATTGTTAGTTATCCATGGATTGAGGAAGAATTATTATTAAGGTTGGAGATTAGAACTTATATACGTTTTCTTGTTCCTAAAATTTTTTCCCCTGTATCTTATCAAGGCCCATTTCACCTATGTTTTTATTGATTCAAATTGAAAATTAACTTGATAAACCTATAAAAATTCAAATGAAAAGTCAGAATCATATTGATCCATTTTTGTAGAATCTGGGTTTGGTGATTTCACTAAGTTTTTTGGTAGTTCAATTTAAGTCCTATTTTCTTATTCCAGACTTAATTTTCTGGGTGAGCATTATGTTTTCCTAATAAAGGCTGAAAATTGTAAGTCAACACCTGTTTATAAATATAGAAAATTATCTTACTTTCATCTAGACTGGATGTACAAATTTAGGAGTGACAAGCTAAAATCCTTCCAAACCGTTCATGGACTAATTGGTTTTATCTTTCGTTTATATTGGATTCTCCATGCTGTTTAGGTTGACCTTTGAACTGACATAGTATGTTAAACTCCCATTGCTTGATATGCTAAACTGACATTTGATGTTGCTGTAATAGGTGATTCATCTGGTACATTATTACCCCATTTTTCTTTAACATAACAAGCCATAGAAAAAACCTTTAGCCTTTAGGTAGTAGTTTAGATAGATTAATCAGAGGGTCAACCATTTTTTTATTTCTTATTCCCCTATGTTATATTCTTTTCTGACTAATGAATTCCACTGTTTCCTTTGAATATTTTGTTTACAGGTCATTTCCCAAACTCTTTGATTGCTAGTATTTGATCTTGTTTTTTGTTATTTAATAAAGCCTGATGCAGTGAGGAAGTTCCTCTGCTTTCTAATCTGTTAATAGGTGCATTTTTTGCCTGACATTTCCTCCATGTCATTTTAAGTTTTAAGTGCAATCATGCTTCTCGTACTATGCAGGCACATTCATAGAGCAAGGTGAAAGTCCACAATTCTACTTTGAGAAGTATCCAGAGGACAATCCTGCTTTCGGCTTTCTCACATGGCGTTGGGTCTTGGGGCTTTTCTTAGATCATGTTTACACAACCCCTTATTTCCTTGGTCTATGCATCTTGTTGGCAGCATCATTGATGGCTTGTACTACCACAGCACAACTTCCAATGGTTAAAGTTGCTCGCAGGTTTGCTCTCTTTTTGAGCTATATCATCATGCACCAGCCTCTCTGTTCTGGAAGATGATATTTGAATGTAAATTGCAACGTTGTTTGGTTCTTATACCTTGTCTAAAAAGTGCATTTACTTTGTTTTTCTTACCTTCTTGTTGTGATAGATAAGACTGTGAAGCCTGGACCTCAGCCTAGTACAGGTTTTAAGTTGATATGGGAATATTTTTGGGATGCCCTCTTCCTTTGCCACACCTTTATCATAATCTCTTTTGATGACTACTAGGTTCTTGAATTAGATTTCACTATCTTTTTAAATTTGTATACGTTGACCTCACCGACACTCACATTCATAAATTCACATAGACTTGGTTTTCAGTTGTGAGTTTACTTTTAATCTTGAACTGAGAATCAAAGTATATTTGACTTGTCACTTGAAAAAAATTCTATTCAAATCTAGACTTCTCTAATAGTGATAGATCACTTCATGTAGATGGTCATTCATGAAGTCTCGATTAGCCATCCTAAAGCTTGATGTTGCAGATTCACTTCCCAGAGCTCACATTCAGGATCTTGGTGTTCTCCTGATGGGTGCAGGATATGAGGTAAATTTTTAAAATAGTCATACCATTGGGGGAAATGAGGCCATCTCATGTATCCTGCATTTGATCTGTGACTAGCTTTCTTAATAATGTTGTGGATGATTTAATCTTGTTTGGTTTCTTAACATTCATCGATTGCAGGTCTTTTTGAGTAATTCAGCTCTGTATGGATTCAAAGGGCTTGCTGGTAGGCTTGCCCCTATTGGTGTCCATGGAGCTCTTTTGCTCATAATGGCAGGAGCAACCTTTAGTTCCACGGGGGAATATCGAGGTTCAATTACAGTTCCTCAAGGCCTGAAATTTAGGATGGGAGATGTGCTTAATCCAGATGGGATTTTATCGAGGCCAATATCTGCTTTTACGACTGAAGTCCACGTTAACAAATTTTACATTGATTACTATGAAAATGGAGAGGTATTTATCTTTCTCAATTGAGAAGCACACAAAGCTTGTGTTATTTCAACCGCTTTCCCCTCTTAAAAACCCTATACACAAAAAAATGTTAAAATAAAAAGGAAAGGATTAACACACTATTTCTCTTCCTTTTACGTAACTTGACTTTTTACTGTTGAGAATCTATTTCTCTTTCTCTTCCTTTTACGTAACTTCCCCCCATTGGTGAAATTTGGGGATTGGTTTACTTTTGAGGATCATCTAGAGATCAGGTTTTATGGAGCTGATATTGAACCTTTCAAAAACTACTATAGAGTGTTGAATCTGAAATTTAAACCTTGAAGAATAAGCTTAAGCTTCCCACTGGTGAACACTCAATGGCTATAGTGGTAGCTCAAGTAGAAATAAAGAAAGAATTGTTGTTGCAATCTTTGTTGACAAAGGATGAGGAGTTATCAAAATTGACAAAAATGAATGATATGATGCAAAATAAAATAGATTATCATGTTTGTATTGTTGTTGTTTCATCAGAATATGAAGACCCTGCTTCCAAACTAACTCAATTCATGTCTGAGTTAAGGATTGAAGAGATTGATTTAAAAATGACTCAAAGAGACCTGGAAATTTCATGCAAGGTGATCAAAGTCATAGAGGAAGAGGTGCATATGACTAAGGAAAATGTTCAAAAGTAAAGATAAGATTATCAAATTTCTCGTTAAGAAATCAAGGAACTGAAGGAGAAAGTAAAATGGAATATGTCCCTTATTCGGGTTAGGGAAATTATATGGACTCAAATTATTGAAAATGTCAAGAATTTGTGGGATTTACTTGTTATTATTGGAGAATAAAAGAGTATTTTGAGAGACTTGGAAGGGGTTATTGTGAAAAATAATAAAAGTTCACAAAAAAAGCTTTGTATGTTAAGAGACTTATTGATTTGATAAACTCTTAAGTCTATAGAGGAATTGAAAGTCTTTGGGATTGAAGATAGGACCCAATGCATGCTAGAGCTGAATAGGATGATTTTTAAGAATTCATTCATGAAAAATGCAGAGAAAAAGTTGAATAAATTCAAAAGAGGAGTAACAAAGTTTAATATTTTATTTGATAAGAGAACCAGGGCTAGTCTACCATCCTATTGGGATCAATGAGGAAACGTACTCCCTTGTGAAACATATGCGACATTACTAGTGGAAGAAAAAATTTAGATTGGTAATTCCCATGAAAATGCCATTTTTTTAAAGGGATCCAATATTGTTAATTACTTACATAAATAATTTCATTTTCTATGGATGATGAAGACCTTATTTGTAGAAATACCAACATATTCTAGGATTACCAATTTCCAAATGGAACATGTAAAACTTTTTAATTGTTCTAGCTCAAATGTGAGACTATGGAGAAAATGCAAAGAGTGGATGTCTCCACGGGAAAAATATAAAGAAATAGGAGCCTCTTATGTTCCAAGATGTCAAGTTTCCTAGTGACCAAGTGTTGTATTTGATATCTTACTTACTTTTCTGAATAGAATTTAACTTAATATTTTCAATGTAATAGTTTGAAGAAATTATTTTAGGAAGTTGACAATTTTATAACTGCCCATTTTATAATGTTGTATGTAAGACTTTTTCTGAAGATAAAAGAGGTTCCAGATTTTTGGACCTCAAAGTACCACAATTTTTTTACTTTATCTTTATGATGACGAATAAATCTTTTAAGAATAATTTCCAGATATTGTTGAGTAAAATTATTTTTTCTTGTTTCATCTTGTGTTTTATTTCTTCTTAGAATGAAGTAATATAGTTGTTGGTCTCTAATATTACATATGTGATTTAGAGTTTAATTCCTCAATGAAGCACTCCTTTATTCTGAACGTCATTTCTCCTTAAACATGTTATTCTAAACCAAAGAAAATATATTCTTTATTAGCAACCTATTATCAGAGGTTTTTCACCAACATTTTTATCTGATTCATGTTCATTTGTATTAATCATTTTAAGGCATTGTGAAGAGTATTGTTCTATTATAAATATTGAATGGTTTTAATTATTATATTCTGGCTTTTTGAAAATGAAAGAGAAAAAAATATTATATTTAAAAGTTATGATAAATGTCTTGAGCATTGATCTCAACACAACCTGAGATTGTTTCTCAAGGTATAACACATCACAAAAATCAAGAGAAGCAATGTCACATAATACCTCATCTCTGAAGGGCTTTATGTTGTATGGAAGATGACACCGCTAGCTGACGTGGAGATCCCGTCCTTGGTGAAGCCACTGATGGTGTAGAGATGTGGGTGTGTTGTGGTCAGAAAGTCCAAACACATCACGACCTCTATTGAAATGAGTTTATTTTGGCTCCCACTATCGACAATGAACTATATATGGGAACACTTTACTAACATCTGGGAGTGGAAGAGACGCTCCTCCTCCTTTAGATCTTTGGGTTACTCCTTCTAGATATTCATGGTGGCAATGGTGGCATTGGGATCCACATCGATAATATGCTTCCCTTTTTTATTCCCCTTGTTGGGTTCTAACATAGATTCAGAACATGCATCTGATTGAGAAGCCTTCATCATGGCCACCAGTGACTGCTTGGCTAGACACTCACTTGTGTTGTGAGTGGAGCTCTTATGGGACTCACACCACTTTCCCATGTCCTTCTTCAGCTTTGTGGTGTTGTTCCTTACTTGTGGATTTGTTAGGTTGTCTTGGGCTTCCCCACCTTGGCTTTGTCCTTTTCTTTTTGGTTTGGGAGCACCCTTCACTTGATTTTGATTTGCAGATCCAAAATCTCGCTTCTTTTGTTTGAATTTATTCTCAATCTTGGCAGCATACCGGTATGTTGTATGAAGCGAGGAGATGTCGAGGAACTCCATTTCCTCCTGAATGTATATGTATAGAAAACCGCAGTACTTCAACACCAAATTTTTCTCTGAATATTTGATACCCAACTTTGTGAGCAGGGTATGGAACATATTCGTCTGCTCATGCACATATTGAACCCTTTGATGCCACAGTGTAGTCGATTGTATGTACGTGTCCTCATACCTTCCCATGGGATAATATTTTTCCTTGATGGTGTATCAGAAATAATTCCAAGTGGATGCGACTAAGAATAGAGAGGATTCCCCCTCGTCCTTTTTCTCACAGTAGGTTTCCCACCAATCCTTGAAATAGGGGGCGGCTTTAAGGAGTGCAAAAGTAATTTTTTCCTGGTCAGAAAAGTCATTAATTGAGAAATATCCTTATAATAGACTCAACCATATATTTACGGTGTATGGATCTATTTTTGCCTCAAATATGGGAATGTCAAAGTTTACTTGTACCTTAAAATGAGTGGAACCTCTAGAGTGGTTGTTGGATGTAGATGTGCCTGCGGTGGGCAGTGGTTGAAGGATTTGAACAAAGTTATCCATCATCGTGTTCCTTTGTCTCTTGAGGGCCTCCCTGAGAAATATTTTGATAGTATATGATGCTCCATCATCTTTCTTTTATTCCCCCATGGGTGGTTGTCCATTTTTGTGAGGCTGCTCTTGCAAATATTCAACTAGATCGAGCCCTAACTCCTTATACCCTGACCTCGTTGGGGACACGCAAATAAGGATAGAGAAAGAGCAGATGACTTTGATATCACTGGTCTGGACTTATGCAAGAATGCAATAACATACAGAAATAAACATAGATGCAGAGATGTAGCAGAAATAAAACTTTATTTCATTAATATTAAATAACTGAAATATGCTTATAGATAAAATGGACATAAACTAGATAGGGCAATGGTAGATTATATCTGAGAGGAGATGTGCTGGCTACATGCCTCTTAAATGTGTTACAATGAGACCTGAAGGATTATTTATTATTGAGAAACAATGGAAAACCCTAAACATCCAAAAACCTAACTCTAGGAGATGAAACGACAAACTATGGTCCTCGTTGGGGTAAATTGGTACATCAATTTCTCGGGGTCGTAAGTTTGGCATACGATCTTCATTTGACGCACACAATACCTCATTAGAAAGATATATATAAGGACTACAACTTATGATAGTGAATGTCAAGTTTAAAACACACATTGGCTATTGAAAGCTCGAATCTGAGGAAGGTGATTTTCCAAAAAAAACATTGTTTAGAACCTCAAAAAGGCTCTAGAATTTTAGGACCCAAAAAACTCGAAAAAATAGTAATTTGTGCTACAATTAAGAAAACTAAAAAAATAAAAATAAAAAATGGTGGGAGTCCAAGTGGAATAGGTGGGTGGCCACCAATATCCACCTAGATCATTCCTCCCCCCTTAGGAAGCAATGGTCCTCATTGCGTTGATTTTTTCCATGAGATGAGGAAACTTTTGCTGAACTTGGTCCTTGATGAGCCACTTGCGCTAGTGAAGGAGCTGGACTTCTTTGACAAATAGATATAGTTGGATCCTTTGTTGTCGGGTTTTATTGATATGTGTGTCCATGATCTGATCAATTGTGGATTTTTCCATGCAGTCTGGTTTTAATTATGTTGGTGTGAGTTGTTCTGCAATGTCAGATGTGTCCACCAATGGTGGAAAGTAGGGTCGAAGGTGGTCCACATTGAACACTGGTTGCAGACCAAGGAATGATGGAATACTCAGCTTGAAGGCATTTTCCCTGACTAACTTGGTGATGGTGTATGTCCCATATCAGAGTGGGCAAAGCTTCTTGTGGGGCCCAATGAGGCACTCCTTTTGGCAAATGTATCCAAACTTTGTCAGCCACATAAAATTTGTGTGGCACCCAATGTTGATCATGCCATTTTTTTTACTTTGAATTTCCTTTATCTAATATTCCATGAAGCTATTGGAGGATGTGCTGAATATGCTCAATTAATTTGTTTGCCTTGTTAGCTTCAGACTAAACATGACCCAAATATGTAAAGGTAGTGTAGGACTTGACTTACTTCCTAACATCTTGTTAAAGGTTCCGAAAATAGAAATACTTCATTAGCACTAACATTAATTTCTCAACCCCGAATTTCCAAGTGACCCGACTATAGTGCGCTTCCCAAATCATCTTGGCACGATCGCTTGAAGGAACACAAAGGTTTCCCAGGTGGCATAACAGTGCATGCTAGAGGTGAAAATATGGAACTTTTTGACCTTCCAAGATAATTTGGTATGTGTGGCTAAATTTTGGGTCGCTTTTGTAGACAAGTGGCCAATCAGAAGTCTCGTGCCCACAAGAGTTGAGCACGGTAGATAACGTTATGATTGGTGGTCTGATGAGGTAGTATGCAACATTATTAGTGTTGCCCTCATGGTACTTGATGTTCAAATGGAACTGATTCAGGTATGTGTACCACTTATAATGGCGATCATTCTAGAACTTCCCTTACCTCTATATGAATTGCAGGGTTCGATGGTCTGTGTGGATGATCGTTTCCTTCCCCAAAATGTAATGCTTCCATTTTATGTAGACCTGCACAATGGAATACATATCTTTGTCATAAGTGGGATAATTTTGGACTATTTTTGAAAGTTTCTTGCTATGATATGCCACTGGATGCCGCTATTGAGTAAGGACTTCCCCAATAGCATAGTCAGAGACATCTGCCTTGATCTAAAATGGTTGTTGAAAGTCTGGTAATGTGAGGATAGGTGCAGATTCTAGAGCAGAGGTGATGTTTCATTTCTCTGAATTCCTTATGTTGAGATTCAGGAAAAAATAATTTATCTTTCTCTCCTCTCTTGGTGAATTGACTCAAGGACCGAGGGATATGATAGAATTCCAATGTGAACCTGTCGTAGAAATTGGCAAGACCCAAAAAGTTGCAGAGCTCTATCATAGTGGTTGGGGTTGGAAAAATCCAAATGACTTAGATCTTGGTTGGATCCACATGCACCCCCTGATCATCAATAATGTATCCCATATACTGAACCTGGGTCATGCCAAAAGTTTATTTCTCCAAATTGGCACACAACTCATATTATCAGAGTGTTTGGAGAGCCTATCAAATGTGGTGGAGGTGCCCTTCCCAACTCTGGCTAAAGATCAGGATGTCATCCAAGTATAAGACTACAAATGAGTTGGTGAATGGCCACAATAAGTCATCCATTGGCCTCATGAAGTTTTTAGGAGCATTCTTCAACACGAAAGGCATAAACAACCTTTCGAAAAGGCCCTCCTTGTATTTTAAGGCAGTCTTCCACACATCAGAGGGTTCGATTGGTACATGTTTATACCCGCACTTGAAGTTGATATTGTTAAAAAAAAATTCCCCATTTAGTTGGTCCAAAAGGTCATTAATATGTTGGATCACAAACATATTTCTAATATTGATCTTGTTCAACGCTCGATAGTTAATACATAGTCTCCATGTCCCATCCTTCTTCCGCACCAACACAATAGAGCTCCCACAAGGTGATGAACTTAGTTTAATGTGACCTTTCTGTAGTAGCTCCTGAATCTTCCTCTTGATTTTGTCATTCTCCATAAAAAAGTGTTAATATTTTTCCATTGGGTAACAACACACCCGAGGTCAGATTGATGGAGTGCTTGACTTTACAGTGGAGAGGCACCCCTGTGGGAGAGGTGAATATTTCCTCATACTCCTCCATGAAATTTTACGTTTTTTGTTGTCATGTGGAGGGGCCCTGTCTGGAGGTCATGGAAAAAATGTTCTTCTTTCCCCCAAGGTGGATTATCAAGAAAAAAAAATTCCCAGTTTTGGAAATGAGTTTACTACATTAATTTACAATGATGGTGCTACCTTCGATATCCTGTACAACTTATTTCCCAAGGTAACAATAAAAACATGATGCCTTGACTCATACAACATGTTGCTTCCACAAGTATGGTTGGCCTAATAATACATCAAAGACATCAAGATGAGAAATGTCACATAATACATCATCCGTGAAGGGCTTGATGTAGTAATGGAAGGTGGCACTGTTGGCTGATGCAGAGATCTCGTCCTTGTTAAAGCCACCCAATGGTGTATGACTATGGGCGTGTTTTGGTCAACAAGCCCAACCACTTCATGACCTCTACTGAAATGAGGTTATTTTGGCTCTTGGCATTGACAGTGAACTCTAGCGGGGAACCCTTTACCTACATCTAGGAGTGGAAGAGATGTTCCTCCTCCTCTGGATCTTCGGGCTCCTCCTTCTGGATCTTCGTGGTGGATATTATCACTCCATAATTTTGAGGTTGCAAATTAAATCATAGAGGTAACCTTATACCACTTTGAAAACTAGGAATATAGCCCTTCTAGCTTCAGAGAGGGGTCTCTCTTTATAATTTGACTTTTCTTACTTTGTTAAACTTAAGATATTAGGCTAGCTATCAAGTTCAAATTTTGGATTTTTTAAATTTTTGTGGGGTTGTGACGGGGATATTAAACCATTGGGAAATGGAGTCAACATAGTTTAATTTATCAAAGAATGCAAACCAACCAATCTTACAGTGTAGGGTAGGCACAATTACTGGATCCTTTAGATTTTATGAGTGAATGAAAGAAGTAGATTTAAGAAATTCAATTAAAGACAAAGTAGTTAAGAACTATATATTTAACCTTCAATATAAAACATGAAAATTATTCTTAGCCAGCAACAAAGTGTTTATTTAAAAAATTTCTACGCTTCATCTACTCATAATAATTTATAATATGGAAATTATAAGAATAATGGAAAATAAAAACATAAACGATGAGCAATACACTTCACCAATACACATGAAACGAGAATCTTATAATGATAGCTTTATTACTACAAACTCTGATAAAAAAGATTTGTAATGTAGTTCCTTTTCTCCAAGTAAAATCCCAACAATAATACTTTGAATTCTGAAGTACTTATAAAAATTATTACAAAATATCTTGATGTAACTATCAAGATAGAATTCCTAAAATATCTAGAACAAATTTACAAAAATAGCACGGAATTATAGGAATTTTCTAAATAGCTTGAATTGTTGGCACTATTCTCGAGGTTTCTGTCGCTAAATATTTCTGACTATGCCTAGAATCCTACTGTGCTATTGTTGTGTTTTCTGAGATTAAAAAAAAATGATTTTACTCTAGTAACTCGCATAATTTCTCCCATCTATCTTCGGTTGGAATAAAAAATTTAATTAACTTTATGTAGGCTTCATCAACATCTGTGTATTTCTAGAAAGTGGGCTTGTTGATGAAAAAATGCCTGAGCTCATGGCTGATAAATAAATCAAACTCCAAAGCCTCCATGAAGGCCTTGCCTATGAGATGGTCTTTGATGCCTAGAAATCTGGTTTTTTTTTGGGAAATTTTCTCCAACTTTTCTTAGTAGTTATTCAAATTGATTATATTTTATTATTCATTCACTAATATTGGTAGACCTTTCATGTTAAACACCCACATATTTTTATGAAATCTTTGAATATTGATATCCACATTCTATCATTTATTCTCCAATTGAATTATGAGGCTTCTTTTGGTGTGGATTTTCTTGACTTCCAAAATTTTTTATGTTCTTTCTTGAATTCCCAACTCCTCCAATTCCACTCCCTTTTTGGAATTTAATAGTTTGATATAAGTTGTAGCTTCCCCAAGCTTCTGTCCTAAATTTTATTTGATTTCTTTTATCACCTATATTAACCTTTTTATCATCTCCTGCAAGTCAAATACAATTTGAATGAAAGAACATAACTGTGTGATTTCCTCATTTCTTTATGTCCATATGTTTTCTTTGGCTTCGGCCAGAGTATGGGCCATTGCTGACTCACTCTGCAACTACTAAAATTTTAATGTTAGATTATGGATTTTCTGCAATTCTGCAACATAAGAGTTATCAATCTTCAACTTTTTTTCTAACATTATGATTAATTTATATTTTAATCTTGCAATCCCTTGATAGTGAATATTCAGGTTGTCCATAGCTTTGAATAATTCATCAGCTATATGTGTTGGTTTAGATGTCGAATTGGATGCACCTGGCATTGTAGCTACTACAATGGGAAATGTTGTAAGAGGAACTATATCTAATTATGTTGTCTACTCCGTTTCTTTGAGTTGTTTATCTAATTCTATTTCCATATCCCTAATATGACTGTTCTGCTCAATAATAATCTTAAAAATCTCTTATTTATCCTTCTCCATTTCTCCAAATTCCTTGGCTTGGGAGTCTTCCATGTTAGAAAAATTCAAATGTTTTATTAATTCTTCAATATAAAAAAAATTCCTCTTTATTATTTCTTTTGAAGCCTTCACATCATTGGGATTGTATCCCAATTTGATTATTAATTCCTCCAATGAATTAATTTTGGTTTCTTTGTCTAAGGATGAAATCCTTTCCAATTTGAGTTAAGTCTATGTATTACTCATGGAGGCCTTCAACCTTGAAGATGACATGGTAGCATTTTTCAGTGAATAATACATCATTTCACTAGACTGTTTATGCGTTTCCATTTGATCAATGGAATGGATTTTTTTGGCATCAAATGAAAAAACATGTTCTTCATAATTTGTTGATGTCTTTGGAGCTGGTACTTTGGCTTCTAGGAAGGAAATCTACATTTTACCCTTCTTAGTATCAAAGGCTAAAAGTAGCCTATGTGGTGATGTTGCAGTCTACTTCCATAATTTTGAATAGGTGGAGGCCGTCAACATTTAATTTCTCTGCTTAATAGCCTTGTACTTTGCAAATATATTGCACTCAACAGTGTCTTGATAAAATTCTATTGATTGTGAAGTTTCAGGAGGATCTTTTGTAGTAGAAGAATAATGGGATCCTATGATGATATCATCATCCCTGGTGGATGTATGAGGACCTATCAGCATGATGGTTTCCTTCTCTCCTTTTTCCTTTGTCAAATTTTGGTGCTGAATTTTTATTTTGTTTATTTTTATAAATTAAAATTTATTTGGCTCCAATTTCTCTAATTGGGGACTCCTCCCTTATCTTTTTTTTTTGGTTTCTCCTGTTTCTCCTTAGGTGTAGGATTTTGAGAGGTTGTGGTGTAGATAAATTTTTCTATTGCCTCTTGTAGGGTGTTCTCTTCCCATTGGGTTTTGTTCATATACTTCTCAATTTATAGTCGAGGAGTATGTGTATATGGTGTTGTTTTCTGCTCCACCCTCAGCTTCAAGATTAAACCAAAAGGATCATAAGACCATGTGAAACTTAGCTTGAAATGCATTTGTTTTATCTACAAATCAAATTCTTGGCAAAATATTCTGGAATTTCAAACAAAGGGCCCAAAATGTGCTTTCTTCTTGGCATCCACAAAGTGCATGCCATCCATATGGATCATCTGTCTTATGTATTGTTAGGAGAAAATTATCATAGGTACATATTTTCGTAGCTTGTAGGGTGGAAATTCACACCCATACACCTTGATTTCTATATAGCTATAGTATAAATACCAATCACCTATCTTTACTTGATCACTTAAGTGCAAAATATTCTGAACATATGCTCTTATCTCGGGATCCAATTCACTGTTTAGAAGGAAAACTATTGTGTACAATAACTAATCGACATACTCGATGAAGGAAAATTTTGTGGAGTTCCCTCTTACCAAGGATGTCCAATGTGTTACTGATTTCACTTCACCCTGCTCATTCATCCTCTATAGAGTGAAAGGAAACTTGTCTGCTTGATTGTAGATGAATAAGTACACTAATACAAAATAATACTTAAAGGATACCTCTGTGGGAAACTTATCCAACTGATAATGCATGGCATCTGCAATATATTGACTATAATTAAAAATTATGTGATTCTCATCTATGTAAAGTATTGAGAGGAAACCAATAATGGCTTCATCAACCCATTGGTCTGAATAGTAGCCAAGGATATATGAAATAATGGTGATTATTTGCTTGACTGCTTCTGGAAACATTGAGGAGGAATAAGGAGGATCCGTTTTAGGAAGTTGGGCATCCTCTGGGAGAAATATCTTAAATATCTTTTCTCTATGTTGGAAAGTGATATTTTTATATACTTGAGTGAGATGATTTGGGGACAAAGGCACGATAGACTCAAAATAATTGACTTGAAACATCTGGGATATGGCTTCAGCTGTAATGGTTAGGAAAAATTCACCTTTATGTCCTACTATGGCTCTTTGAGATGGTACATACCTAGCATGACACCAAGAAATATGTTCAGGTAATAAGTGAGTTTGGGAAAACATAAATTGTGGAAGGGAAGACTCCCATATTCTTAGCTCATCTTGTTGTTCAAGGTATTTTTTTTAACCCACTGTGAAGTTTGAGAAAGTTGAATTCACAGTTGGTGTCTGCAATTTTATATTGCAAATCAACAAGAGGCATGACATCCAGGTCAATGGGAGGGGGCACCATCATGTTCTCATCGGGTTTCTTCCCTTTATTCTTGGGGGATTTTCCTTTTGGGGCCATTTGTAAATTGTAGATTAGAAGGAAATGAAAAAAAGATTGAGTTACTTGCATCTACAGGTTGAATGGAAGGTACATAGGTGGGGATGTTGCCTATAATATGGAGCTAATTTGGGGTTTGTGCTTGAATTAGAGCGATAGGGAGATTTTCCAGTTCTTGTCATATTTTGGAACCTGTAACAATTAACTGGTATGAGAAATAATTATCAACCAAAACTAACTTTACAGTGTACTAGGATTAAATAGAATATTATTTTGGTATGTCATTACCATTTTACCCTTGTGAGGGGAGCATATCCATTGCGTAGTGTTGAATTTTGCAAAAAGAAACAGTGAAGGAGGGATCCTGAAACATCATCCTTGATCCTAGTTGGAAAATAATCACCTAAACTAGGTGGGGCCCACACAGGGTATTTTTAGGTGTACATCTATTTTTAGACATGGTGAGCATATTCTATATGTAGAAGGAGGCTATTTGTAGATGGTTGGTCAAATGTGAAAAATAGATGAAATTCTGTTTTTAAAATATTGGGAAAATTCTATTTATAGATCGTCGATATAAAAATAGATGCATGTCAATTATTATTAGCCCTTAATAATAATCATACAATAAACAACAACTTATTCTCTTGGAGCACTTAATTTCAGTATACGGATTTTTCAAATCAGTGGGCTGAAGGAATTACACAATGCCTAAGGGTTTACTAGATTTCATGCATGGAGGACTCAGTTAGAACTGAAGTGGCAAAGTTATGATAGAGTTGGAAGAGTAGTTCATGGAGTTGTATTCAGTTTAACTCAGTTAGACTCAGTTGAGCTAGTTGTATCTAATCTAACTGAATGATACACTAGTGAGAGTGGAGTGAATTAATTAGTAAATTAATTCACAAATAATAACTCATTAATCAACTGAATAATACAATAGTTAACTACAGTGCATGTCAGATCCAGTGGAGACCCAGTGGAGAGGTAGGTGAAAGGGTGAGATGGACTATCCTTTGTGACTACTAGTTATGCATTGATTGCATCTACATATACATTGGAGTTTCCAATGATAATCACGTAGTCAAGGAGAGTGGGATTGCATCAAATTGGTCTTTGTAATTAGCTTGGATTGTGTAATGGAGGTAAGCTATCAGGAGGCAGAAATCAGTGCATGGATTTGCGGATTTCTTCATGATAATGTGTGACGATTGTATTGTATTGAGAGCTTGATCTACTAAGATTTTTATGAGATTGTTATATGATCTCCATGATACATAATATATGATATTTGGGGTTTTTAGCTTCAGGCTTTCCCGTTAAACAACTATGTTATGTGTGTTTTTATTGCTTCATGTGTTTTGCAACTGTTGATTAAATTTCCGCAAGAATTATAGTGGAAGGATTTTGTATTTAGCAAGAAGATAAATATTGTTAGACCATGAGAGTCCAGATATATAGATGCATATTGTATATAAATTTCTACATGCTATCAGAGCTATGTTATAGATTTTCTACATGGAATGAGAGCAGGAATTATTTGGGTGTGCGAGTTTGCAGAGAATATATGAAAATTTGGATGAAAATTTTTCAGAAGAAAATAAAATATTTGGATTCCTTGCGAAACAATACGCAAATTGAAAAAAAAATCAGTCGAATCAGAGCTTGGATGAGGGTGATATCGTCGATTTAAAATCAACTCTTTTGTTAGAAAATTTCGCGATGGCGAGACAATTAAAATGTGTGCGAGTTGGAAAAGGAAAGGTGTTCCTTAGACTCAAATCCATGGGGCAAGTCGAGAAGGTTGGGATTCAAGCTAAGAATCTCTACAGACTTGAATTAGATGGTATTTATATGAAGCTTCCTAATGTTGGGAAGTGCAAGAAAGACATGCAATTGAAGCTTGAGAGGGAGCAGGATTTGCATGTAGGTAAGAGTGAACCTCGGGATGTGGAGCAGCCACAATATGAGGATGATGGAGTGGGAGCAGCCACTCATGCAGAGAAATTTCATGCCAGATGGGCAGAGGGAGTGCATGAAGATATACCACAAGGTGAGAGGTGGGGCGACATGCATGATTAATCCAAAGAAGAGATTTCTGGGCAGGATTCATTGAGATGGTGTGGATCTCATGAATTGAACCTAGCTATGAGGTGCCCATAGAACATCAGTATCATGCTCAGTTGGATTGATGTAGTGAGATAAAAGTGACAGTGTCGGATACTGGAGGGCAGTTCAGAGTTGACAGCAAGTGCATAGTGCATGGGTGCAGAGTTCAACAGTGTAGTGGTTTTTGAAGACATGTGCAATAGCTAAGCAGAAGTCGAAGACTGTGATGATAGATGCATTAGATTGATTGAGTTGTTTGGAGCCTTTCAGTTTCAGAAGTGTTGTAGCAAGAGTTTCAGGATGAATGCATGTTGCATGCAAAGACAATCCATTCTTCTTGAGAGGGTGTGTTGAATTTTGCAACAAGAAACAGTGAAAGAGGCATCCTGAAACATCATCCTTGATCATAGTTGGAAAATAATCACCTAAACTAGGTGATCCCACACAGGGTATTTTTAGGTGTATGTCTATTTTTAGACATGGTGAGCATATTCTATATGTAGTAGGAGGCTATTTGTAGATGGTTGGTCAAATGTGAAAAATAGATGAAATTCTATTTTTAGAATATTGGGCGAATTTTATTTATAGATCGTTGATCTAAAAATAGATGCATGTCAATTATTATTAGCCCTTAATAATAATCAGACAATAAAAAACAACTTATTCTCTTGGAGCACTTAATTTCGGTATATAGATTTGTCAAATCAGTGGGTTGAAGGAATTACACAATTCCTAAGGGTTTACTGGAGTTCATGCATGGAGGACTCAGTTAGAACTGAAGTGGCAAAGTTATGACAGAGTTGGAAGAGTAGTTCATGGAGTTGTATTCATTTTAACTCAGTTATACTCAGTTGATTTAGTTGTATCTAATCTAACTGAATGGTACACTAGTGAGAGTGGAGTAAATTAATTCACAAATAATAACTCATTAATAAACTGAAAAATATAGCAGTTAACTACAGTGCATGTCAGATCCAGTGGAGACCTAGTGGAGAGGTAGGTGAAAGGGTGAGATGGACTATACGTTGTGACTACTAGTGATGCATTGATTGCATCTACATATACATTAGAGTTGCCAATGATAATCACGTAGTCAAGCAGAGTGGGATTGCATCGAATTGGTCTTTGTAATTAGGTTGGATTGTGCAGTGGAGGCAGGCTATCAGGAGGCAGAAATCAGTGCATGGATTTGCAGATTTCTTCATGATAGTGTGTGAAGATTGTATTGTACTGAGAGCTTGATGTACTAAGCTTTGTATGAGATTGTTACATGATCTCCATGATACATAATATATGATATTTTGGGTTTTTAGCTTCAGGATTTTCCGTTAAACAACGGTGTTATGTTTGTTTTTATTGCTTCATGTGTTTTGCAATTGTTGATTAAATTTCCGCAAGAATTATAGTGGAAGGATTCTGTATTTAGCAAGAAGATAAATATTGTTAGATCAGGAGAGTCTGGATATATACATGCATATTGTATATAATTTCTACATGTAGGAGTGAGGGTTATTAATGGTAGCATGGTTGGTTGATGTGGAAAGGGATTTCCAGGTGGCCACATTTAATTGAGGGTGAAAAAGATATGTGGGGATCATAAAATGTTCAGAAGATAAGAGGGTGTGGGGTCCGGCAGGGTGAGATGAAAGAGAGTGAGTGGAGGAGGTGGGCTGAGTGGTAGTGGGGTCGGGTAGGTAATGTCGCATGGTACTATTGGCAAATGAGAAGGTTCTCAACAACGTGAACTCTTCAGAGTGCAGGGGGTTGGGGGGGGGGGGGGTGCGATGAGGGAAATTAGAAGGGGGTGTAAATTGTTGTGAGGGTGCCACATGACCTTGTTGGTCCGGCCATTTTGACTCCCCCCCCCCCCCCACACACGAGCAAATCATTGTGGAGCTTGGGGGGGTCTGAAATGAGTTTACCATCATTGATCCAGGTGGGATTTAATGTAGAGCATCGCTTATTTAACCAAATTTTCAAATTTATGAAAAAAATCATAATCCTTGCTTTATTACATGCACTCTAAAGCATAATTAGGCCAAACTTAAAACTTTTTTTAGCACCTAAGCTAAATTAACTTAATCTAAGGGTGCATTTAAGCTTGACAACCCATTTTCTCTAATATAACTAACCATTTCAACCAAGATTAAACTAGATGGTTGATTTATTATCCTAACCTAATATATTTGAAAAAATAACAATAAATTCTAAGTGGCATATAAACAATATGCACACTTCTTAGCAACATTTGTAAATGAAACTCTTGATTTAAATTTTTTATTTTTCTAGTGGAATCTGGACTAGCACACCTAAGGGGACATTTCTCATATAATTTTTCTTTTTGTCTTTTTTTTTTCCTTTTTTTTGTGTTTTTCTTTGATTTCCTTTTCTTTTTTCTATATATTTTTTCCTATCCCCTACAATTTTATTTTTATTTTTTATTTATTTTTCTTTTTTTCATATACCCTCTTCTCATTTTTTATTTTCTATTTTTGGAAATCATTTGTAGAATGAAATATTATTTGCAATTTGTTAACTTAAAGAAAATGTTCAATCTCCATTTGATCCTATGAATTATAGGACCCTACTAGTGGCTCGAGCTAGGGATGGAACTTTCCCTGTGAGGTGTCAAGAATTGTAGATCAGTAGCCTTGAATCATATTCTTCAATATTTGTTCTACATCTAAATTATTTTTTTGTTATTGTAGTTATGGTTACAAATTCATTAGGAGCTCAGGGCCTTCGCTTCGGGCTTAAAATTTTGATATGAGCCACCCACTCATGACAATACATAATGATATTTACAATGGTTTGAATGAAAAATACTTTTGTTCTTAAGAGAAATAATTTTTGAGCATTCTTCCATTAACAAGTCCACCAGATAGTTCTGCTCCAGTAAGGTCTCTTAGTAAAAATGAATTGTTACCTCTATAAGCATCAATTGTGTAAGGTCCCTTCCATAAATTATCAAAGTTTCCATGGTTACCTTTATCTTCATTTCTGGATTCCCATTTTAGCACATTGTCTCCTATCTTAAAATCATTAGCTTTAGTTCTTCTATCATAGATCTTCTTGATGTTTTTCTGGATAACTTGAGTTTTATTGTAAACTTCCTCTCTTGAGTGCTAAAGTTATATTGTCTAATTAATTCTCCTCTGAAGTTCATTAGAATCTAATTGAAACTGTCGCAACATTTTCAAAATAGGGACACCTCAGGAAGTAGGAAAAAAAACATCCATCCCATAAACCAGTTGGTATGGGGACATTCCAATTGATTTTTTGGTTGTGATTTTATCACACTATAAGAAAAAATGACATTTGTGAGGGTCATGCTTGTGATGAACCTTTAAGGTCCGTCACCAATGTCACATATGGTGACGGTCCTTAAAAAATCGTCATTATAAGTGTATATAGTGATGGTCCTTTAAGGTCCATCACCAAAGCCATTTTCAATGACACTATTGGTGAGGGTCATTAAAGGTCCATCACTAATTCTTTCTTTTGTGACACTTCGAGTGACGAAATATTAATGACCCTCACTGATGCTATTTTTGTTACTTTTTGTGATAGTAAAAAAATGTTTGTCACCATTGATCATTCCAATGAGTTTTATGATGTTATGTGCTTGTTAATATATTTTTTGTCAAAATAAAATGATTTAATAACATTATTATGGAGCATTTTTTATGATATGTACAAGGCCATAATGGTTAGATTCAGTCAATTGTTTAAGAAGTAATTAGTGTGCATCATTTCCCTCAAGTAATGACTAGTCAAATAGAGCTTTCCTATGATTCAACACATGATTCATATCTATTAAGTTTATTATATATAAAATTCCCTTTAGAGAAAGTCCCACTAGTGTGTGTAGGAAATATATTATTGAATACATAATCAATCTCTGTCAATTCTATTAATGAGAAATACCTAACATTCCTCAACAATCCGAGCACACCTTAAATTAATGCTTTGGCACACATTAAATTTTCTTAGCACCTCGCATGTCTTGGAACATATTTTCATGAAAATAATACCCAAGAACATGGTGGCATGCGCTAGCACAACATCAAACTCTCTTAGTATGTGTTTGCATGCATGTAGTCCCTAGCATGCACTGGAACACCTTGGTTGAATGCATTGACATACATTAGCGCTTGTCACACAATGGAACTTGGCATGTATTAGGACTTATTATTAGTGTGGTTAGCATGCTCATTTTGAAAAAAGATAAATTCCCGACTTATTAACCCTCTTATTCGTTCTTCATTTTGTTTCCTTAAAACTTCTTGACACATATTGACATACCCTGGCACCCTGCATATCCTTACCACCTGGCATGTATTTGCATATCTTGGCACTATTTGGCACATACAATTAGCCCACCCTGGAACTCCCAAGCACACTTTGAGACTTCTTTACATGACTTGATATTCCCTAGAATGCCTTACCAATCCTTATCATACCTTCTCACTCCCTCCTTGGCAATACAACTAGCACTCATTAACACTAGTCCCTGGGACACGTTCCTCATATTCATTAAATTCCATGAATTTTGACCTAGTGATCACTTAATTTTATTTCGTAGTACTCCTTAACACTCCTAAACAAGAATTATCACTCTCTAGCACACCTTAGCACTCTTCAACATGCCCTTCCACTTCATAGCATGCATAAAAATCTGTGACACATATTGGCACTTGCCACATGTTGGCGCTTGGGAAGTCCTAGCATGTATGGAATACATTGACATTCCTTGGTATAATTGGCATGGTCTAATATTGAATTTATTTGAGATCAAATTTTGGAAAGTAGATGAGAAGCAACAAAGGAAGACTTGGCACTTAGAATGCACTAATACTTTTCACTTGGAACCTATTGGCACCTAGTGTTGGTGTGCCTAGTATGCCCCTCTTTGAAAAGGTAAGCTGATGACTTATTAACCCTCTTATGTGTTCATTTCCATGTATTTTAACTTTTTTCTCCCTTTTTTTGCCTTGAAAGTCCTTGGCACGCATTGACACACCCTTTCACATCTTGGCATTCCTTATCACTTGGCACATCTTAGCATGTTTGACATGCCTTCGCACTATCTGACACATCTTAGCCTTCCTTGGCATGCCTTGGCACTCATGTCCTCACAACTACACTTTACATTTTTTCATGACTTGGGAACCCAATAAATTCCTTGGCTACTGCATTTTTTGTGACAATATTGGCTTGCTTCAACTATAACAACTTGACCAATTACAATTAATACAAGTAGATTGTGGCTTGTTCACCTAAGAATTTCCTATAAATCATCTTATGCCACTCATGTCCAAGCTGAACTTGTCCCACTTGACTAGTTACCAAGACAAGGATCACATGATCTAGACATGGACATAAAACAACTAAGCAACACAACTTACATAGGAAATATTTCACATGTATGTTCAATTCATATAAACAGTAGAAAATTAACTGAGAGTTTACAAGAACCACAATATGCACAAGACACACAAGATATAAGCTGACACAAGTCGAGTGCCCCAAAAATTATACACAACAATGTAAAATATGAAACTATCTATAATAGTTTAAAACATAAGCATGTATCCAAAGTGTGCCATATCTCATATAAAAAAAAATAGCTAAAGGAAAAACAATGTTGTGCCTAGCACAAAGTGATATCCCTTAGTCTAAAACTGATATGTCGATCCTCGTATAACAACTGTAGGCTTGCCTCCTGTAAATCCTATTCTTAAATTCTCCTAACACACTTCGTCCTTAAAACACTTGAATTCACTGGCACTCCATAGCACACACTCTTATTTGTTCCTTCCATGCATTTTGACCTAGTTATCCCTTTATATGCCTCGACACTCCCTAGCACCCTTCAACATGCATTGAAATTCTTCGACTTGTTTTAGCATGCCTTTTCATTCCTAATGTGCATGCCCTGACCCTCCCTAGGTATCATGCCCTCACAACTACCCTTACTTAATTTGCAACTTGGGAACCCAACCAAGCCCTCGCTTGACTACAAGAGCTTGACCAAGTTATGGTTAATACAATTGTGACTATGTTGTTGAATTATGTAGCTTGGGAGGTACTCCACGAGCATAGTGAGATGGGTTTGTGTGAGTTTGGTCACAAAAGGATTTGTGGGAAAAGAATCCAAGAAAAGGGATTTTGGACCCAAGATGGGGTTTAAAGTATAAAATAAAATTAAAAAGGAAAATTAATATTTCCTAAGGTCTAAGTGGATAAAATTCGTAAGTTATAGAGGGTTCCTAAGAGGTATAGGAAAAACTATTTAAGGAGGCATTTGGATGAAGGAAATAACATCAAGTGAGAAGGATCTCATTTTATCAAGGGGGCGAATAGATATGTGGTCCTAATGTTGGTCGAGTAAGAGGTCCGAGTAAGGGTTGATAAAGGGAGGCCATGATCATCCTCCAAGAGCAAGATCATCATGTGATTTTTCACAATAATGTTTCATAACTTAATGGTCAATTCGAAATAGGAAGTAGGATGACATATTGTTGGTTCTCTTATGGCATATCGAGCTTAAGAGAGGTTTCTCATGATAATTTGAGCATGTGATTTAAATGGTGTATTTGTGTGAAGGCCACATCAAATTCTGAAATGTTGAAATTTGCAAAAAGAAACATTGAAATTGGAAACCAGAAAGGACAATAAAAACACTCGCCCACACTGGTGAGGAATTTTGATGCACCAGGAGTGAGTTATGTGGGGCGTCTAATTTATTTTTCCATTAAATAAATTCAACAATAAATTGTAATTTCATCCCATAACAACTTCTGTCAGTCAACTAATTTATGGTGACTGATTTAGCTCAATAAATTCAAGTTGAGGGTCTAATATGAGGCATGTAGAGGTATTAATCTAATATTTTGTAGTCCAGTTGCAGTTGATGCATTAGTGGGGTGTGGGTGTGAATTACTTAACTCAATTAAATGAGTTAAAATCAGTCTAAATAGTTATAACTTAGTGATGAGTTAGTGAGAGGTCAACCAGTGAATTAAATTAGATTTAATTCACAATGATTGATCAATCACATAACTGATAACTCACTATCAATAAATACATGCATGTTAGTTTCGAGTAAGACCCAGTTGAGACAGTGGTTAAAGGGAGCATAACCATCAGCTGTAATTATACAAAATTTACCATGTGCAATTATAAAGTCATTGGGATTCCATGATGGATTGTTCAATCAAGGAAGATTGATATTTATAATTCATAGGGAGCTAATTCGCTAGAAATTGCATGAGTAAGGTAGGTTGAAGGAAGGCTGAGAATTGGCTAAGTACTAACCGAGTTTTCATAGATCAACGAGAGATAATTGGCAGAGTGCTGGAGAATCTCATGAGAGATTAAACATTGTATTGTTTCATGATTCCTTGACTCAATACACAATAGAGATAGAGTGGTTTTGGGTATTTTATTTCCCTAGATACATCTTTTATTGTGCAATTGATAATTTATTTCTCTTACTTATATGTGATTGTGAAATCATGTTTTGTTTCCAAAAATTGTAGGAAGGATTCAATATCTGTTTTTAGTACATTACAAGATCAGATTGAATATTGTTGCTTATATTTTCTACATGGTATCACAGCAAGAAAATTTTGGGTGGCAAGTTTGTAGAGAATATCTGAATATTTTGGTGTAAAAAAAACAAAAATAGCATATTTGGATTCCTTGCAAAAAATTACCCAAATGGAAAATTAATTTGGAGCTCGGATGAGCGATATATCATCGATTTAAAATCAACTCCTTTTTTAGAATTCCTTAGCATTGACAAGCATGCCTTTTTCACTCCTCCCTAGCACACTTGGAACTCGTTGACGTCCCTGGTCAAAAAATCTTATTCATTAATTTCCATGCATTATGACATAGTGCTCCCTTGTGTTTCTCTAGCACTCCCTAACACTGCTTGGCACACATTAGAACATCTTGGCATGCTTTCCTGACACTCTATCATGCCTTGGAATTTCCTAGAATACCTTGTCACTCCCTCCTTATCACACCTAGAACTTCCTAACACTCCCTATCACACACTCTTATTCATTCATTTCCATGCAATTGAAACTAGTGCTTCCTTCTGTTTCCCTGGCACTCCTTATCATGCATTGGTGCCAGACCCATAGCACCTAGAAGATATTGGAATGCCTACCATTCCTTGTAAATTTTTAGCATGTGTTAGAACTTCATAGGATTTCATTCACACCTTGGCCCTCCCCGGTTTTCATGCCCTCATAGATAACCTTACTTTTGTTGCGACTTGGGAACCCAACCAAGTCTTTGAAAAAATAGTGTTGTGTCTAGCTGAAAGTCTCCATTTGTCAAAAATTTCTTCGTCAATCCCTTATCAAAATCATATGCTTGCCTCCTGTAAGTCCTATTATGAAATTATCCTAACACACTTTGTCCATGGGACACCTGGAAGTCACTAACACTCCGTGGCAGACACTCTTATTGATTTGTTTCCATGCACTTTGAACTAGTTCTCCCTTGTGATGCCCTGACACTCCCCAACACTCCTTGTCATGCATTAACACTAACTGGAATGTGTTATAAAAAATTTTAATTCATTGTGACACCCTGAAACTTGTTAACTATGATATCCTCATAACTACCTTTCACTGTTTTAGACTTGGCAACCCAACCAAGTCCTGCCTTGACTACAACAACTTGACCAAGTTTCATTTACTACAACTAGACTATGCCTTGTTCACTTAATATTGGTTTATAACTTATCTTAGGCTAATCATGGCCAATACTAACTCATCCCACTTAACAAGTTACCAAGTCAGGGCTCATGTCCAATCATGGTCATTAAACAAGTAAACAACATAGTTTACATCTTGACATGCCATAAAACCTGGAATGTCTAAAAATACCTTGGCACTATGTGGAACGGGTTAGCATCCCCTGCATTCCTTGACATGATTTGGAACTCCCTAACACACCCTTTCATTCCCTGACATGCCCTGGCACTCTAGCATGCCTTGGAATTTCCTACCATATAACCTTGTCATTCCCTCCTTAGCACAGTTGGAACTCATTGACACTCCCTATCACACACTCTATATCCATTTATCTCCATGAATTTTGAACTAGTTCTCCCTTATGTTTCCATGGAATTCCCTAACACTCCCTGACACACATTGGCACACCCTGGCACTTGGAACATCTTTGCATGTCATCTTGGAACTCAATCATTCCTTGGCAGTAGATAACATACATTGTTTCTCCCACCTTAGCACACCTATAATTCACTAACAAACCCTATCACACACTCTCATTCATTCATTTCCATGCTTTTTAAACTATTGGTCCCTTGTTTTTCCCTCGCACTCCATAACACTCCCTGACATGCATTGGCACACCCTGGCACTTGGCACATCTTGATATGTTTCCCTAACCTCTAGCATGCCTTGTCACTCCCTTCTTAGCACACCTGGAACTCACTAACACTTCTTGTCACAATCTCTTAATCGTTAATTTTCATGCATTATTTTAACCTAGTGCTCCTTTGTGTGTCCCTAGGACTCCCTAACATTTCCTATCATATGTTGGCACACCTTGGAACCTCGCACATCTTAGCCACCTGCCACTCTGGCATACTAGCATGAATTTTACTTCCTAGCATACCATGTCACTCACTCCTTAGCACACATAGAGCTCACTGAAACTCCATGTAACATAATCTTATTCATTCATTTCCATGCATTTTTACATAGTGATCCCTTGTGTTTCACTAGCACTCGCTAACACTCAACACACATTGCCACTTCGCACATATTGGTATGATTCCATAGCACTCTCACATTCCTTGGAACTATTTATCATATATTTTCACTCCCTCCTATTTAGCAGGTAAATCCTCTTGCAGACAAAGACGATCCCTCTAGCCCTAGAGTGGGTCTAGGAACAAAGATACATGCTAGAGTGTTGATTCCTAATTACTGAATGAAAAGATGACATGCTAGATCGACCTACCTGAAATCCAACGCTATCTTCATGGCTTTAGTGGTGGTGGCCTCTCACTCCTGCCTTGGCAAGTCACAATCCTTCTGCAGTCATGCTCGGATACCTACACATATAATAGAAAACAAGAACAACATATAAGATAATAACTTCATTCATAACTGCTAGCCATTAAAAGAAAGCTAAGCATATTTCATTAAACATATAACATAATAAAAAATTGGAACCAAACAATAGTCACGTATATGTATTGATAGAAGGAAGAGTTACAACTAATTCTTTGACGTCGCAGTCTCCTCTGGCGGGGTTCAGCCAAAGCGCGTCTCAAATGATTGTGAGGGTATTCAGACGGGATGAAGGCATGGACTCAAGCCCTCTTAATGAAGTTCCTTCTTATTCTATATCTTTAATATTTTAGCTATAGTATACTCAATTCTCCATGTTCAACTAGCTTATGCAAAGAGAGATAGCTTCTTTTTATAGAGTAAAAGGAGGAAGTTCGGATCCCTACAAATGTGGGAGGGAGGCCTATCCTTTAGGAGGTTCCCATGAGAGGTGGAAAACATAAAATAAAGGAGGGAGTCCATGGTTATTCAGTCCAACCACTCCCAATGACACATCCTCGAAGTTGTTGGAGTGGAATCTCTACCTCTGTTTTTAAAAAAAAATTCCATAAATAGTTCGGTGCAGGTCGCTAACTAGGAAAGAGTGCCAACTAGTGTGGGGCCTAGTGTTAATCTTCCTTTTCGGTGCGAGGGCATAATTGACTACTCGCTCCAAGGAAAAAAATGTGTTTTTGAATCTCTGCTAAGGGAATTGTCAACAAAAGAAATACTACTCTCATGTAAATGGATACAATGATGGTCTTTGCAAGGCACGCAACTGCTTACTGATCACATAAATGACCCTCCAATGGGCGAGATGGGGATTGCAGGGACAGTGAAAAAATGCTATGTAATAGATGCCCCCTAAAGCATGGGGTTCAAGGGAGAGGGAGGGGAAAAATTCTTTATGACAACGTGTTCAAACCAAACACTGCTTTCGAAAAACCTGAAATTACAAATACAACTGATATCTCTGATACATGAACATGTGGTATGGGCACAACCATCCATAATAGAGTACATAAGAATTGAGATCCGAGGTATGGATGTAGCCATCCAATAGTAAGGATCAACAAATAGACTCATGTATGGTCGCAACCATCCAATCAAAAATGTCAAGCAATAAGTCATGATAATCCACAAAAATTCACAACCTAGATTTTATCAGACAAAAAAGAGGGTCTTGTGCTCCATCTCGACACGAACAAATACAAATTCAAGCATGCGAATATATAAGTTGAAGTCTAACATGCAAGAAAATCACCTGATTACTAGCCAATGATGAAAGTTGTTAATAGCCACAAGAGAAACCACCAATGATGAAAATGGATCTCAAGGTACAACCGGTAAAATCCACGGAATGTGAATAGTGTTCTGGCGTCGAATATCCGCAGAATCACTCGATCGAAGGCCAATTATGTGGACCTTAAGTCGAATGCGAAAAAATTGCATTGAGGCATGCAGGCTCCAAGGTACCAGAAGGGAGTCTCTAGATCAAATTCTTGGATAATGAGCTGAAGTCGACAGGAAGTGATCTGATCGAAGGTGGGCCATAATGTTTCCCACATCATCAATATGAGACAAAGGAGCATGATAATAGTGAATCAGGACCAACAGAGAATCAAAGGGAGGTTGAGAACTGCAAAGGAAAACTTCTCTTGAACATATCATTACCACGACACTAGATTCGGCAGTATTTGACATCAAAGGATCTGTGGTCATGATGATGTGGCAAAGAGAAGATGAGAGGTGAAAAGAGATGACCCAAATCCATTGAGGAAAAAAGTGACAAAATGAGATCTCCCCAACCCAACACGAATGCAGACAAGTGCCATGTTCAAGGGCAACATACTGCCAACATAACTAAAACTTAGCTCCATTTCCCCCCACCATTTCTGGCGAGTACCCCAATTATTTTTTAAAACAAGCTTGAAGGGGATAGCATATGCTTGTGCTGTAAGTTTTTACTTCAGAAAAATCCAACCTAGTACATTTTATGAGCCCTAGGAAGGAGGAACTTGAGTAACGTCATGGTGGCGAATTCTGATGTCATCAGGGTTTAACGAGTCTGACAAAGGGAGAACTCAACATCTTTTCATGTTTAGAGTGCTTGAAAGGAAGGCAGAAAAGAAAACTCCATCTTGGCCCTTTTCGTAAATAGTCTCTCAAATATGAAAAGGTAGAAAGAAATATCTGAAAGAGCTTCTTATTCGTGAAAGGCTAAGGTATTCCTTTTTCGTAAATAATCCATCCCAGCCCGAAAAAGGGGAAAACATATACTGGGTAGATATCACTTCACAACCATTTAACGAGTTTGAAATGACAAGAATCTCGACAATATTTTCAATTTTAGAGATTTAGAAAAGAGATGAAAGATGACTCCAGTAGTGAATTTTTCATGCTTTTACCGAGTCTGAAAAAGTATAAAATATAACTCATTACTTCATCACTATGGCCTAAAAACATGTTGTTGCACAAGAGACACGTGTAAAACCCATTTCTCGAAAATAATATAATAAAAACATTAAAAAAATGTCTTAAAACCTAATTAGGGTTGTGAAAATTTATAAAAATGCCAAAAATGGTAAAAATAATTACTTTTCACTTTTTACCTCTTATGGAGCAATAGTTACCCATTTGACAGTGTGATCTTGTGATGATGATAGTGGACAATCCGGCAGACCAATCTTGAATACGTCAGTTCTAGGTAAGAGTTGATATCTCTCCCTTAATTTTAAGTCCTCTTTTACTTCCTGCAACCCTCAATTTTTATTTATGGAGGAGGAAATATAAATTTTAGGGCACGAAGGTTGGCGCGAGTTTCGGTCACAAACTTGCGCTAATCGCCAATTTTTCTAAACTAGGGCACACCCATTCACGCAGAACATTTTTGTTTAAAAAATTCAAGTTGAAGACCCATTATTTTACAAATCCAAGTTTCAAAAATGGCTAATACTATCCATATGAACATGTTTTCAGGTAGAAAGCAGAAAAATGGTAATTGAATGGAAAGAACGGGAACACAACGAAGAGGACGAGCTTGCCATGGAAAATGAGAGATGCATGGAAACTCTCAGAGACCGTGGACTGAATAATTTCTTCTTGACATCGTGTCTTTGAGCTCAACCAAAGCTACTATAGTATATGATTAGCATATGGGATGAGAATTAGGAAAAGTTCGTCCTTTGAGATCAGGAAGTTGAGATTGATATTTCTAATGTCTACTTCATAACAAGATTACCGTGGAGGGGAGCAACACCGATCCTAAATGGCACCTGGCCTTGCATGGAGAGCATGTCCATGGTGATTGACAGGGTATTTCTAGGGGCACAGAAGGGAAGAGGAAGTGGTAGAGTTGATATCCAGACTATCCTATAATTGGCACTAGAAATAGTGCAACATACCATCACACGAGTTGTGGGATCACAAGCACCGCAAGAAGCAACAAAGACACAACTGCTTCTTGCTATAGATTGCTTGACACCGACCATCTACAAGTGGGGCAGAGGTCGTGACAATAAACATGAAACGCTAGCTAAAAAAGTGCAAGAATACCAAATTGAAGCAATTTGGTTATGGGTCTATCCTGGTTTCGTTCTTCCTAGAACGACTACCGATTTTTCAGCATCTGGAGATCATAGTCCCAACACCACTAGCAAGGGAACCACGAATGGCCCATTGGGAAGCTTTGATGCCAAGGGTAGGGGGTGGTCAACAGATGTCCTGGAGACCGAAGTTCTTTGATTGGATTCACTGACAATTGATTGTCATGGAGGATTAGCCCTAATCTAGTACAGATTTTAGTAGTGATCTGGACCTCCCACTCCTAGAGGGAGAGGATTGGGGTGAAGATTTTGGTAAGAATCATTTTTTATTTTTCATGAGTGTTATGATGATTTTTTTTTAAATATGTATTTTTTGACATTAAATCCATGCATTTTCAGATGTTGGCTCAGAGAGACCAGCAAACATGTCTCCGATAGCAAGGCGAATCCCTCATGATTTTGACTCTCATGGAGAGGGAGGCGAGGAGGAGGAGATCGTGTGCAAACTATAGGGAATCACACGTGGAGTTTTTGACTATGCATGATTCGAATATGTTCCTCATGCCTACCAGATACATACCGTAGGGGTGCCAAGCTGTATTCACCACTTAGTGAGGCGGCTCGTATGGGCAGTGACATTCTACCATGAGCATCATATCTAATAGACACCTAGGTTTTATATCTGCATATTTTGAGAGACACGGTGTCTTGGGATGTAACAGAAACACACATATTTTTTGAATTTATGATGCACACTGATGCAAACATTTGATATATATATATATATATATATATATATATATATATATATATATATATATATATATATATATATACATCTATTTTCCTACATGGATCTTTTACATATGATGATGATTTTACAAATTACGCAAATGTCTATCTAATACAATGTTAGTCACTGTATCAGTTAATGCATTCATTCGTCTAGGAATATGTTGATATGTGATAAAATCAAAATGTCTTTCTAACCAACGAAAACGTAAATACAATCTCAGAATGTATGGGTTTCTAACCAAATAATGACCATTCAGTTGTAGAACAACAAGTTGTGAATCTATATTTACAAGCAATGCATGTATGTCGAGGTTTATTGCCTTTTTTAATAGTTCAAGGACAACACTATATTTAGCAAAATTGTTTCTAGTCCATCCTATACAAATCCCTTACAAATCTATCAATTCACCAGCAGGATCATAAATTACCAAGGCTACTGAAGACAATTTCCTGGTACTGCGAGAAGCACCGTCCGCGAACCCAACATAAGGGGTAATAGACATATGCACAAATAAGAAAGACCCAATAAGCAGGAAAATTATCACAAAGCACACCAAATAAAAACATGTACAAAAATGAAAAAAACACCTATGTACACAAATCATGCATGAATCACTCATGCATAATATTTTTTGAGATACAACGCATTTCTGGGTTGTTCTAGAGGATGACCTCTGTAATCAATGAGCTCATAGGCCCCATTCAGTAACACATGTTTAGTAATGTAGGGCCCATGCCACATGGGTTGAATTTTTCTACCCCTGACTTATCATGAGCTTGGTCGTATAGGAGGATGAGATCTCCTTCAACAAAAGAACGAGGGAAAACTGATTGGTCAAAATGAGCTTTGACCTGCTTTTTCTGTGCCTCGATAACTAGAGCAAAAAAACAGCGGGTTTCATCCAACCTTTCTAAGTAATAGAGACGCTCTTCTTCCAATGAAGTGTTAAGCAGTAATTCAACAGCCAACTTGAGCAAAGGTGTTTCACACTCAATCGAAAGAGTAGCTTCCATACCATAAAACAACTGAAAATGAGTGAATCCGATTGCATTGTTAAATGAGGTTTGGTATGCCCAAAGAGACAAAAATAACATGAGATGTCAATTTTATTTGTGGATCCCAATCATATGTTGAAGCATGGTAACAAGAGCTTTGTTCACGACTTCAACCTACCCATTGACCTAAGGATAGTATGACATTGAGCTGTCATGATGCAGACCCAACTTAGAATTCAACTCCGCCACCATGTAATGCCAAAAATGGGAACCATGATCGGTAACGATGGCTTGAGGGACACCAAACCTAGTAATGATGTGATTGAATATGAATTGAGCAGTTGTCTTACCATCAATGGCAAGTGTAGGCATTTCTTTTGCCCATTTAGTGAAGTAGTCCATGGCTACGATAATATAAGCATGCCCTCGGCGGAGTGAGGGTTACACGTCATAAAATAAATGCCCCACTTCGCAAAGGAACCAACAGTAATGACAGGATGAAGAGGTACAGGCAGCACACACATCTTGCATTGATAGATCTAGCAATCATGACATTTAAAAACTGTGACAATGTAGTCCTTGAAGATAGAAGGCTAGAAATAACCAGCACGAAGAATATTTTGTGCAGTGGCATGATCAGACATGTGACCACCACAGGCGCCACTGTGACAATCATTTAGGGCTTTCTCATCTTCCTCAAGAGTCAAACATCGATGTAGTATGGAATCCACTCCGACACAATAGAGTGTATCTCTGACTATAATATAAGGTTGCGACTGATGTCAAATACATTGGTGAGCATCCTTCGTTAACTCCTATCTGAAAGTAGAATTATGGAAATAAACGATGATATCACCATACCAAGGATCGAGGGTGCTAATCAAGAAAAGGCTATCATCCAGAATGTATTCCTCAGAATGAGACGAAGGAGAGTCTGAAGGAAGGGAACAGATCAAACCAGAAAATACTAATTATTTCTTCGACTTGATGGTAGTAAATTCCAATTCAAACTATTGGAGGATGACAATCCACTTCGAGTATTCACCCACCACCAATTGTTGAGACAAAATATAGGTCATAGGGTTGCAATCAGAAATCACAGTCATAGTACGCAAAAGAATATAATGATGAAAATGCTGAACTGCTTGAACCACAACTAACGCTAACTTCGCGACATGTGCATAGCATGTCTCAGGAGCGAGAAGGTTACGAGACAAGTAATAGATAGCATGCTCATTACCATCATCATCGTATTGTACCGGAACCATGGAAATCACGCTAAAAGTGACGACTAAATGGAGGGAAAAATCATGATGATAGTTTGGAGGATGCAACAGAGGAGCATTGACAAGAAACGTCTTTATTGCCTCAAAATATTTCTGAGCAATCTCATCCCAACAGAATGGGACGCCCTGCTTTAATAATCGTGTGTATCCTTTAGCGATTTCTGCATAGTTGGGTATAAAACGACATAGAAAATTAGCCTTGCCTTGCAAAATCTGAAAGTGATGGAACGAGGAGGGAAAGGGGAGATTTATAATAGGCTCAAAGTTGAGTGGATCGAGGTGAATTCCATATTTGGATACGATAAACCCCAAGAGTCTACCAGAATCAACGTAGAAGGTGCACTTGTGCAGATTAAGCTGAATGATCTAACCTCGATAATGAAGAAAAATATGACAAAGATGGTGAGGATGGTCCATACGCTTAGCTAAATGAGTGGGGAGGTCATCCAGATAAGACTGAACGATGTGACTAATATTGTGAAAATCATATGACATCGCTCACTGAAATGTGGCCCCAACATTCTTTAAGCCAAAAGGGAGCATCTTATATGTGAAATTACCCTAAGGACAGACAAAGGCAGTTTTATGTTGATCAATCGGAAGAATTTTAATTTGATTATAACCAGAAAAACCATCCATGAGGGAGAAAAACTCACTCCCGGCACAGTCGTCAATGATTTGATCGATAAAAGGAGTAGGATAATCATCCTTGGTACAAGCCCGATTAATATCATGATAATCAATGCAGACTCGAATGGTTCCATGTTTCTTATCTACAGGAACAATACTAGAGACCCATTTTGTCAAAGGAATTAGATAAATGAAACCACCTCTGAGAAGCTTTTCAACTTCACCTTTAGTGGTAGCATCTTTTCTAGGGTGCACAAGACGAAGACGCTGGTGAAGAGGTTTTGAACCATGGTAAGTATGTGTTACACAATAATTTTTCACCATCCCTACAATCCCCCATCCCGCACATTGGAGGGCTTATTCCATGACCTGTGAGCAGTGACATGACCTGAAACCACTTTCATGGCATCTCCCTTGACAAGTACCATCATTCCCCTAAAGACAATTTCCTGTAAAAAGCCCTAAAAATAGCCTTTTTAGCCTTGGTGCGACTAGCCAGTTCAGCCCTCGTGCCAATGGGGGAAATCCACCAAAGAGGGCGCGCCAGCTGGCGCTCTGTCCCAGTGTATCACCCATGCCAGGCTTAACAAGGAGTGCCTAGCATGGTTTTCTCCCTGACAGTTGCACCAACTGGTGCATGTTGCCAGTTTATCACCCGCGCCAATCATGTTCTGGTGCTAGTTGCAGCCAGACAGTCGCGCCAATTTTGTAAGGTGCTAGGGTTTGCTCCCTTTTGGGATTTCTGAGCTTGGTCTGTGGTTTTGGTGTCACTTTTTTGACTTCCTGAGTGTTCTGAAGCCTTTTTTGACTGACTGTGACCTTCATCCTCTGGTTGTTTTCCCTCTTCTATTGATTTTACATTCTAGCCCTAGGGCATCTAGGTGTTATAGTGTGTCAAGCCTCCCGTGGGATTTTTTGGTCCTCATTTGATCAGTCAATTTTTTTATTGCTTCTTTACATTCCTTTAGTGTTTTTCCACTATTATATTGCATTATTCGAGTGATTGGCTTCTTCTTCATTCGAATTCCGCTTTGTCTCGCTTTGAATCTAGATTACATGGTTCATTTGAGTCTTTGGAATTTATCTTAGATTTAACGGAATTCTTTGTCAATTTTGGATCTGATTGTGTGTTTGAAATTGAGTGAACTTTCTTGTCTTTGCTCCTTTTCTACCACTTCTCAATTTTTTCTTTGCATTGGTTTTCATTTTGTTTAGTGCACTTTTCTCTTAAAACATTGAAAATACAAAAAATCTCTTTTGCTTTCGATTAGTAAATGTAAATTGAATCTTTTCTGTGTTATTAGTAATTTGTAACTTTAAAATAAAAGCTTTTAGTTTTCATTAGCATGCATTAGAGACACTAGTGGTTGTTTTCTGATCATATTGTAATTGTGTGAAAGCTCTCAACCTTCCCGTACGAAATGATACATTGTGGCATGTAGTGTGCATTTAGGAGGTTTTGAGACATAACATTCGGTAGAGCTTGGAAATTGAAACATAATTGAAGGTCAACATTAAAATTTATTCAATTCACCTTAAGGCAGCATTGAAGCATTAACGAAATATTTAGAGGTCTAGGCTAGTGACATGTTCCGGCATCGTTAAAACTAGTAGTTGTCGTTCGCCTCTTGGCTTTAGACAACACTAGTACGGACTTGTGCTCCCCGTACCGTCGCGTATATAAAGGGAGACCCCACTAGGTTTCTATCCTTTATCCGTAGGAGGCCGAGTCTACCACCTTATACCTATGATACAACGGACATAGCATTCGGGGATATTTCCTACACGTACGTCAAGTCCTTGGTTGATTTCTCTTTCATTTTGAAACCAAGGTGTATATTGCAGTTCACGGATATCTGTTACACCCTTTGCCTAGATTACCATAGTAGTCATTTCGATCTTTTCTGACTCCGTAAATTTGAAAGAATCATCAAGCGCTTGTCCTTTCAAACTTGTTTCAAAACAGAAAGAGATAGAGTCACCTTTCATCCATTTCTCGACTCTTAAAACATGAAACAGTGAAGTTTCTAAGTTTCAATCCGGTAAAATAAATCACCTGCAATCACACGCCCTGTTAAAATTTGTTTGTTGGCCATTTGATTATGTCCCTTAATTTTTTCTTAGCCTGTTTATTGTGTTTGATCTCTTCCTTTCGTCGTTACTGTCACAGTGGCGGAACCCTCAGTTTTGTCTACTGGTAATTCATATACAGATGATTCATCAGAGATCTCTCAATCCTCTACTGAACCTTAGCAGCCCATTGTCTCCAAGTTTCCTGATGGGGGACTGGTTCTATCTGAGCTTCCCTTTAGAGGACCAGTTGAGTTCAATTGGCCCTTATCTGATGCTTGGTATTGATTTGGAGTAGGGAAATATTTCCCTCCTCTTACATTGGGTTCACCTTTTCTAGCTGCTATTATTCCTCCTAGTCCTTGTCGTCTGCTACAAGATCTAGCGGTAGGTTCAGATATGGGCTCATCCAGCCATTCTCCTAGTGAGTAAATCCCCACAGTTGGTGAAGATTACCAGTTTTTCCCAGAAGACAACCCTGAGTTATCTGTCATGTCTTCGCCTGGTCCTTCACTTCCAGCAGGGTATAGATCCTTAAGTCAGATTATGACCATTGTCGCCTCTATGGCAATATCAACTCCTTCTACGAGGCCGGTTATTCCTTCATTAGGGATGTCTCCTAGTACACCCATTACTTCATCCCCTCAGGTCACTTCAGTACCTATCAGGCCCACTGTCTATGTGGTCGCATCTACACCCATTTTTACCACTCAGTTCGTAAGGACCGCGTCGCTTCCCGAAGACATATATATAACATCTGCTATTTTGAAGAGAGTTTCTCCTGAGGAGTAACAATTGTCCCTACAGCAATCAAACCTCGAGGTCGGTCAATCCTCCCAAGATCCCAACCATCCATATTTTTTGCATTATGCACAGGATGGTACCCCCGTTTACATTTTTCCATATCAATACGATGAGCAGGGAAACCCTTTACATTTACCCGCTCCAGAGGCTTATCTCCATGGTCAAGGTTTTCTGTCTAACCAGGCTAGGCAACCTTACAACCCGCAAGGGAAACCCTTCCAGGGCCAACCTTCAGGGCAGCCTGGTTATCTTTATGACCCGCAAGGATAGCCCTTACAAGGCCAACCTTCGGGCCAGCAGGGGTTGTTATATAGTCCGTAAGGATAGTCCTACAACCCTTCAGGTCAACCTATCCAGCCTCACCCTGTGGTCCAACCAGGGCAACCTCAAGGACACATAGGTCAATTGGGGTACCACCCAGGGCTGTTGTACATTCCTGGGGGGAAATCCAATCTTCTCAACCAATGGTGCAACCTCAACAACCTGAGTATCCTATTGGTCTTAATGTTGCACAGCCAGGATCATCCTACGGTCGTGTTGTAGGTCAAACTAGTTATTAGGCACAACCTGGCCCCATTCCTCCACCAGGCCAACCGACCCATCCGGCACTGCGTGGTGTCCCGCATCAGCCAGGTCAACTTGTACAACCTGTGCAACCTATTCACTCGGGTCAACCTGTTCAACCAGGGTAGCCCATTCAGCTAGGTCAACCTGTCCAGCCAAGCCAGCCTGCACATCCTATCAACCCTTCTCAATAGCCAATTTATTCGATGTTGTAATCGAATCAACCAGTGCGCCCTACTTATCAGGCTCACCAGGGCCCCACTTATCAATAGCCCGCTCAACCCCAAGGCGGTTACTATCCTCAAGGTCAATCGCGACCGGTTTACAACCCGCCCTAAGGTTCCCATTATTATCCTCAACAACCAGGCTATACCTATACTCAGCAGCCAAATCCGCATACTGCTCAAACAGGGCCGACATATAATTAGGGTCCATACCCTGGTTATCAATCCCCGTACACTGGTTACCAGCAACTGTATCAGACTGGTTATATGGCCTATACCCCTTATGGTCAGAATCCTTTGGGACAGAACCAATGGGGGCAAGGTTATGCTCAACCAGGGTGGGGTACAGGTATAGGTCCTTATCGAGGGCCTGGCATGCCTTTCCATCCGTATTTACCGTTCTTCGCCACCTTTGAATTACCGGACGTTTCTAAATTAACCAATGATTTGATTCTTCACAATCCTTATTAGCCTCCGGTTCCGACCAAGGTGCTTGGTGATTGTCCTAAGTTTTAAGGTAAAGCTGGAGAGGACCCCCAAGCTCATGTAATGACCTACCATATGTGGTGTTCGTCCAATTCTTGGGTGGATGATTCAATTCGTCTACGTCTCTTCCAACACACTCTTACCGGTGCTGCCACTAAGTGGTATATAGAATTACCCAGTGGCATCTTTCAAGACTTCAATATGTTAGCTATGGCTTTTCTGACTCACTTCCAGTTACCGGTTCGCTATGAAGCTGGGATGAATCTCTTGACTTCTTTGAAGTAGGATAAAGCCACCCATATATCCGATCATATTCATGAGTGGCGATGTCGTCGTAGAATGATCAGGTTTGATATACCTGATCAGCTACTAACTCATTGGCTCACCACCTCCTTCATTAACAAAATCACTCAAGATATTTCTATGGGGGCATGTGTGACTGAAGAACAAGCCATCACGTGTGCCGAATACCTTGACCTAGTGTACTCTCAGTCTGGCACGCTTTATGATATTTTGAATGATTCTCCACAACCAGGAACCTCGAAAGCACCACCTACCCCTGCATGGATGGTGTTATTGGTTCTGTTTCTCAAAATTATCAAAAATCCTCAAATGGGAAGTAGAAATCCAATTCTTCCAATAATTATGCTCTTCCCGCCCCTCTAGAAGTACCCCTGCCTTATTTGTAAATAATACCATTATAAAAAGGATTTTCCTCGATGATCTGAAGTTAGTAAACTTCTGAAAGGCTCCAAAGGAACTCCAACAGTTCTCAAAGAACCGTTCCCGTTTCAGCAGACCCAGATGGTTGAGCAACCTTCACCATCTGTACCATTTGGGTCCCAGGTATTTATGATGAATGGTGCTACACCTGTCTCAATTGCTACACGTTTGAAGGATTATTCCACATCACGCAAGGTAGTTGGGAAGGAAGTCATGGATGGCCCACCTCCCCCACCTGTCTTTGGTCCTTTGGAAATTGAGAAGCCCAGTGCTAAACATGTTGTGAGGCCACCTTCTAAAGGTGTTCTGCGAAGATATTCCTACAACTCAAATGCCCGTGCCGCTCATAACTACAGTATTGTTGAGGATTTGGCACAGGTGCCTTTTGCCATGTCTACATTGGAAGTACTTCAAATTTTCCCATCGAAATGGAAGGCTCTGTTCTCTGCAATCGGTGGAATCGATCCCACCGATTCTAAATATTATCACCTTCGACCTAGAAAATTTTGTCCCCCGACTTCCACATCAAATTTCTCTTGTTATTCAAGTCAGGATCAATGGCCTTAACATCCATAGAGTCGTTGTGGATGAAGGTGCTTCCACCTGTGTTATGTCATCTGTTGAGCTCCAAGAATGTTCTTTCTTCCACCACATTCCACTCCATTTATTTTTTCCATTATTAATCACAGGCTCAAATGATCAATGAAATTAGTTAAAATTGATTTAAGAATGAATATCATGACTAACTTGCTATGTTTTTATGATTTTTTCATTGTAGTACTGTTTGAACTAGATCTAGCTACAGAATGCAGACATTTTGTAGCTAGTTGCCGATTCTGCAGCTGTCTTTATGTCTACGCAGGTTCCACGTGTCATCTTGGATAAAAACACATATGGGTGTATTCCAAATCATTCCCTCATCATTTGTTGCTCTCCACAAAGTTTGAACAGAATTCTGTAGGCAGTTATGTACGTGGGAACTCAAACTAGGAGAGAGACTCCTAATAGGACAAGGACAGTCTAGATGTCCTTAATTCTATTATGTGACCACCATCAGAGTCCTAGTTTGGTTTTTATTTGGAAAGACAATTATCCCTAGGTTATCTCAAGATAGTTATGTAATTTTGATTATAAATATGGCTCGGGAAACCGAGGGACAAGGTTAGATTTGTGATTGATTGCTAGATTTCAGAAGTCCAAAAAAACTCTGTTTTGAAGTAATTTCTCTCTAATGCAAGAAGTATCACTTTATTGAAAGCACTGAGTCAATCTTGAAGTAGATTTTGCATGCTACTCCGGTGGTAGAGGGCCCCTGCCTCCTGAGCAACCTTGTTTATACGGTTTAGATAAGTATTTTAGTCTCATTTTTCATTTCTAGCTTAAGCATGTTTCTGAAGTTTATGTTTCATGTTTGTTTACATTGATCATCACAGCTAGAATTACTCTTATAAGCTCTTCCAAAATATCATCACAATGAATAAGGCATAGTTGTGGTGTTGTAGGTTTTAGTTGCATTTCCTTTCGTTAATCATCACAGCTAGACTTACTCTTATAAACTCTTCCAAAATATCATCACGATGAATAAGGCATAGCTGTGGTATTGTAGGTTTTAGTTGCTTGTTTACACTAAGTGTCACAGCCGGTCTTAATCTTACAAACTCTTCCAAAACATCATTAATGATGAATAAGAAATAGTTGTGGTGTCTTAGATTCTAGTTGTATTTGTTTTCAGTCTTATGTTTATGTTCAAATGGATTGAATAATACAACCATACTTGTTTTACAAACTCTTCCAAAATATCATTCCTATTGAATGAGATGGACTGTAGAATTCCATAGACTAGTTGCATGTTAATTTAGTTACAACACTCCGGAGGTAGAATGCATTTAGTTCAGCTCTGTCATTTCATTTCAAGTTTGATAATGGATTTTTAGTTTAACACTGTTCACTGTACTTCAAGTAGACTAGTAACACTCTATTTTAGTCTTAGCTCACTGTATTAACATTCCAAGTTTAGTTGCTATCCATTGCATTTTAAATTGTATTAGTTATTAAATTTAAATACCATGGTCTTCATTATTTACAAAAATTATTTTGTTCCAAACTCATATCAATATATAATCATCTGGATAGAAGCTATTATCAGTCTAAGGCCTGGAGTATTTTGCAGCCATTTTACATTTCACAAATAAGCCTTTTCTCAAAGACTATTCTAAAAAGAAATATATAACTTTTGAGTGAGGCCTAGTGGTGCTAAATTGAGTTGCAGAACATAATTAGAATCTATTTTAGAGTAGAAATCTTATTATGCTACAAATTTTCTTTTCCAAATATGTTCCAATAAACCTTTAACCATGGATGAGATGTAACATTGTAAGTTGACTGTTTGATTGTTTATTTAGGAGAACTTCATTTACACTTAACTTGTCCATTTCTCAAGCTCTTCCAACACATCTTTAATGAATGAATTGGATAAGTTCAGCTTCATGTTGTGATTTATTCCCTTGCAATAAAGTCATTATCCAGCTTTGCATTTGTTGTTTGCCATTTATAGTTTAGGCTTTGTTATGTTTGAACACAACCAATAGCTTATTTTCACCAGCACTTAGTTCTTTCCCTTTTCAACATAAAACCATAAAAACAAAAACATCATAAAACACTAAACATAACGTAGTGAGAAACAAATACCTAGGCACATATAGTGCACCACACTTCAGCAGTTTACCAACCCTGGTTGACAATTAATGAACTCAATTTAGGAACACTAGGTTGAGCACAAACATTTTGGCGTCGTTGCCGGGGAAGTGTAACTAGGTAGCCTTGTTTCTTAACTCCCAAAAAAAATGATATGCGTAGAGAGAGAGACTCAAGGGGTAGATTCATAAGAAGCAGAAGTAGAAGTTTGATTCCTAGAACACCACTTGTTTCAGCAAGACCTAGAACCAGCACACCTCCAACTCAGACCCACATTCAATCCTTTATTGATCCTAGACTTCCAGAAGACTTAAGATAAAATATTCCATTAGAAAGACCTTCCACTTCATCCACTGAACCTGTCTTAGAAGAAGATTCAAGGACCCCTGCTAGAGACACAAAGTTTTTCACTTCCACAGAAGAATCAACTATGGAAGAAGAAGGGGGAGGAGGAGTATTTAATGGAGAACACACATTATTTGGAGGGGGTAGAGGTAGAGGTAGAGGAGAATGAGGTAGAGGTGAAAAAGGTGAAGGAGGTAGAGGAAGAGGTAGAAGAGAAATGGGAAGCTCTTTTGGGTTTCCTATAGTAGATAAAGAAACCAATACAACTATTAAAAATATTTCACCCTTTGTCCTTCCAAACTTTTATGGACTTAAAACTGAAGATCCTGAAACTTTTCTATTTGAATTTGAAGTCCTATGCAGAACTTATGACTACTTAAAAGATGCTCAAAAACTTAAACTATTTCCTTCAACATTGAAAGGAGCAGCATTGAAGTGGTTTATGAGTTTGATCAACAGTTCTATTTGGACATGGGAAGACATGAAACAAGCATTTCTAAAGAGGTATTCGGATTATTGTATGCCAATCTATCATAAGGAGGAAGTGTTTAAGATGTTACCAAAAGAAGATGAAAACCTGGAAGATTTGTTGGAGAGATTTCATTACAACATTAAAAGAGCAAAAATGGAGAACTTAGATCAAGACACTTTAAAATCTCTCTTGTTGAAGACAATTAGTGATGAATGGTTGGATATCCTTAACATGATGGGAAAAGGGGATATATCTGAGCTCACATTACCTGAAATATTTGAGTTATGTATTAACCTTTCAAGAGGGAAATCCAAAATTGTAAAAGGCCCAAGAGACCCTGCTCTTGCAAGGGCAAGTAAGTCTGCTTCTGGGATAGTAAGTAGGGTAGAAATAGGACATATTCTTGATGATTTCAAATCTGACATCTTAGGGAGTCTTAGTGAACAAATAGACACCCTTAAGTTACAAAACAAGAATAAAGTTGAATCTGATGCTTTAGCAATCTTTTGTCCCAAATGTAGAAAGAAGCATGCCTTGAGAGAATGTCCTTTGGATGCAAAAATTGTAGATACCTATGTAATTTGTTCAGAAAAACATGAGACCAAGAGTTTTCCTTCACTTCCTGGTCTTAAAGTTGTCTTTCAAGAAGATACTCCTACAAGTTCCACAAAATCTCTCAAATTTGTCTCTAGAAGGCCTTGGCAAGGACCTCAAACACAAGAATTTCATGATCAAATGTATAATAAACCCCCACCAAACTAGAATTCTTGGCAGCAACCTTGGCCCCAATTTCAAAATAAATCTCAAGCTTGGGCACAAGGAGAAAAAAATCCCTATGGGAGATACTCCCAGTACTATCAATATCCACCATCCTACCCACCATACCCACATTTTTCTCCTCAAAATCATCAACAAAATCCTCAACAGAATCCTCAAAATCCACAACATCAAAATCAACCACTCCCCTTACCATTTCCTTAGAAATAAAATCAGTTGCCTGCTCAACCCATACCAAACCCCAACAATAAAAATCCTGAGAATACATACATGATAGAAGCAAACAGTTTCCAACTTATTTAATTACTCCTCTAGACCTTAGTGATGTTCAACTTAGGTCTGGAAGAATACTTGAAAAGAGGAAACCTTCTGTGATCATACAAGAACAAGATAACTCTGAGGAAGATTATCTATGGGAAAATAGAAGTCTTGAAGAAGACACATATTTTCAGGACCCAAACATTGAAAAATCAAAACAAAAAGAACCAATAATTTTAACTCCTGTATAAGAGCAGCCATCAACATCCACTCGTACACCTCCCTTTCTAGAAAGATTACAAATTGATAGAGGTGTAGAAAAACAAATTATGGTGCCTAATTATGATTTCCTAGATGAGCTAAGAAATGTCTGTATTAAGATTCCATTATTAGAAGCTATCAAGGAAATTCCAATTTTAGCAAAGACAATAAAGGATTTGAGCATGAAGAAAACAAGAAAAAGAATAAGAGAGACAAAGAAAATTCAACTGGCAGGAAAAATAGCAAATATCATGATGGGTAGGATTTCTATTCCAAAGTATCTAGACCCAGGAAATCCAGTTGTTAAAATTCACATCAATGGAATTGAGATCCAGAACGCACTCATTGATTTAGGAGTAGCAATCAATATCATGAGTAGACAAATCATGGATAAACTCAAACTTCCTAATCTTCTCTTTACACCCACATTATTACAATTAGCAGACAGATCTGTGATCAAACCTAATGGGGTAATAGAAGAAATTCCAGTGTCCCTAGATTCTTGGGAGTACCCTATGGATTTCATGATCCTAACTCCTAAGAATAATCTAGGAGGGCATCCAATTATATTAGGAAGACCTTGGTTAGCTACAGCTGATGCTTTCATTAGTTGTAGATCCGGTGATATGTACATCTCTGATGGTATTTCAAATAATAAATTCACTTTGTATTCTCCAGCAAGGACAATTACATATTTAGATGATACTCAATGGATAGAGGATGAAGAAGATTTACAACCTCTCTTCACAATTTCAGAAATTAGTGAAGATAGTCAAATTCTGAATACTTTAGAAAACTTTGAATCCTCTTCGGAACATAAACATGAAAACTTTCAAGAAGAATCCGACGTGAGGTTTTGTCATCAAGGCGAGATGTCTCTCTATTCCATGGATAGGGCTTGGCGACTCTACAATTGAGATATTTCCGAGAAGCCAAAACTTTAAGCATAAACACAGAACCTACACAACTCTCATGAAAGGCTAGTCAAAATTTCTGAGAGACATTTTATATGCAGCCAGAATTACCACTAGTATGAAAGGGATAAGCCCCAAGACTTGCACTCATCACATCTACATAGAGGAAAATTGTAAACCAATCAGACAACCTCAGAGACGGATGAATCCAAATCTTAGGGAAATTGTTAAAGAAGAATTGCAGAAATTGTTGAATGTCAACTTTATCTATCCTATTTCAGATAGTCAGTGGGTTTCTCCTTTGGTAATTGTGCCAAATAAAAATTGTAAATGGAGGGTATGTATTGACTACTGAGAATTAAACAAAGCTACTCTAAAATATCATTTTCCCCTACCTTTCATAGATCAGGTGTTAGATACCTTAGCTGGCAAAAAGTACTTTTCATTTCTAGATGGTTTTAGTGGTTATAATCAAATTCAAGTAGCACTTGAGAACCAATACAAAACCACATTTACCTGTCCTTGGGGTACCTATGCTTACCGAGTATTTCCATTTGGATTATGCAATGCACCTGCAAAATTTCAAAGGGCAGTATTAGGAATTTTTCCAGATCTAATACATGATTGTGTAGAGGTATATATGGATGATTTCATAGTTTATGGAAACACATTTGAAGAAGCCTTAGCAAACTTGGAAAAAGTTTTAAAGAGATGTAAAGAAGAAAATATTTCACTTAGTCATGAAAAGTGTTTTATGATGTTTACTGAAGGAATTTTTTTAGGACATCACATTTCAAGGGATGGGATTAGAGTTGATGAGTCAAAAGTTGAAGTCATCTCTAACTTATCTATTCGAAGTTGTCAAAAATATGTTAGGATTTTTCTTGGATTTACAGGATATTATCGAATATTTATAGAAAACTTCACTAAGATAGCATCTCCACTCTTCAAATTACTTACCAAAGACTGTGAATTCAAATGGAAATATGATTGCCAGTTAGCCTTTGAGACCCTGAAAACAAAAATTTCCGAAGCACCTATTTTAAGGGGACCTAACTGGAAGTTACCTTTTCATATTTCAACAGATGCCTCAGATACAACTCTAGGAGCAGCATTGGGACAAAAAGACCTGATTCCTTATGCCATCTACTATACCAGTAAAAATTTGACTCCTGCAGAGTTAAACTATACTGTAACTGAAAAAAAAAAATTAGCTGTTGTTCATGCCATAAACAAATTCAGACACTATATAACAGGCTATGAAACTTTTGTTCACACAGATCATTCTGCAATTAGATACTTAATGAAAAAATCAATTACTAATGGCAGAGTCATAATATGGTTATTTCTTTTACAAGAATTCAACATTACCATTCTAGTTAGGCCTGGAAAACAAAACACAGTAGCTGATTTCCTATCTAGACTCCAAAAAATCAAAGATGACACTCCAGTTGAAGATCAATTTCCTGATGAATATCTTTTTGCAATTTCTACCCAAACTCCTTGGTTTGCTGACATTTCTAATTATTTAGTTTCAGGAAAATTTCCTTCAATAATGAATGCAAGAGATAAAAGAAAAATCATTCATGACAGTGAAAAATATTCATGGGTTGCTAATGAGTTGTACAAGACTGGTCCATATTTTATCATTAGGAGATGTGTTTGGCAAGATGAGATACATGAGATTCTCAAGGTATGTCATGATGAACCTTGTGGCAGACACTTTGCTGATAAGAGGATAGCCTATAAGATCCTTCATTTAGGATATTATTGGCCTTCCTTGTTTAAAGATGCTAAAGAGTATGTAAAAAGGTGTGACAGTTGCCAAAGGGTAGGGAAACCTTCTCCTTCAGGTGAAATGCCATTACAACCTCAGGTACATATTGAACCTTTTGAAAAATGGGCTTTGGATTATGTAGGACCTATTAGTCCTCCATCAAGACAAAAGAGATATATATTAGTTTGCACTGATTATGTTACCAAATGGGTAGAGGCCAAGCCATTACTTTTTGCTACTGAAGCATCTGTAGTTAATTTTCTTTTTGAGGATATTTTTACTCGTTTTGGTGTCCCAAGGGAAATTGTTACAAATCAAGGAGCTCAATTCACATCAAGGGTAGTGGAAAAAATGATGGAGAGGTACAAAATTAGACACAGAAAATATACTCCCTATCACCCACAAGCAAATGGTCAAGTGGAATCTACTAATAAGGTTATTGAAGGGATCTTAACAAAGATTGTCCATTTACATAGAAAATATTGGGTAGATAGGCTTCCTGAAGCCTTGTGGGCCTATAGAACTACATGGAGAAGCACAACATGCCATACTCCTTATGAACTTGTTTATGGAAATAAAGTTTTGTTTCCCATAGAGCTCCAGATTCAAACTTTCAAAATGGCAGTTCAGCTAGGACTTGATCTATCAAAGGCACAAAAGCACAGACTGGAGAAAATTAATGAATTGGATGAGATCAGACAAGATGCAGTTCAGAAAACAAGTCTAGTCCAACTGCAAAGGACTAGATTGCATGACAAGTACATCAAGGAAAATATGTTCAAGGAAGGTGACTGGGCTCTCTTGTTTGATTCAAAGTTCAAGGATTTTCAAGGTAAATTCCAAACACATTGGTTTGGGCCATATGAAATTATAAGAATTTTTGACAATGGAGCAATAAAAATCAGGACAATAGATGAAGAAGAGGTCACTTTTCTTGTGAATGGTCATAGATTGAAGTTGTATCATAAGCCACTCTCAAGAGAAGAATTTGTCAAGAAATTCCAGGAAAGCAGTGATATAAAGTTAATGAAGAAGAATTTTTCTTCTTCATCAACTTAAGTGAATTTTCTGAAGTCACTTTATTGAAAAAAATAAAAATAAAAATAAAAAAATAAAGTATAAACATGAAAACCAATCACTGATTGGCATGTTTATACAGAAAAGTTGGAGTGAAAATCAGAATCTTTCTGACACTAGCTTTTCAAATCTGTTCTTTCTGCAAGTAGTTATTACAAAATCATAAGTGCAGATTCATTTCACTTATGGTCCATCTCATTTTCCATTTCATTCATTCATCCATACTCCATTTCATTCATTCATCCACACTTCATTCACTTCACTCCATGCTCCACCTCATTTTCATTCCAGATTTTTAAAGTTTGATGTTTTTCTGCAATTGAATAATACATATCATGAATTGCAGGCGACTTCTCATACTTCACTCCATTTCATAAGATGTGATCCATTCCACTCCATTACTCACTTCATTCATATCCCATTACACCATATTTTATTATCCATCCTCACTCATTCCATACAACATTCCACTCATGCTCCAAACCATTCGATTTCATGTTTCAAGTTCTCTACAGGTACATTCTGCAATCAATTAGACATTCTGCAGCTAGTCAGACATTCTGTGGCCAGACAGACATTTTGCAGCCAGAGAGCCTGAAAGCACTATCTAGTAATCATTTGATCTACAACAAAATGATCCTGCATATCCAAGAAAAAGCAAAATCAAGAGGGTTATGAAGACTCAAAAATTAATGATTTTCAGGAGAGAACAAAGCATATGAAGATCACAAGAAAATCAAAGCAAAGGCAAAGGTATGAAATGATTATAATGACATATCCTGAAAATTTTTAGCATATTTTAGTTATATATTATTCAAAAAAAGTTGTTTTAATTAATTTTGTTGATCATGCCTAACAAACCTCCCGCAAAAACTTTGGATAAAACTCCTTATATTCTGCCATTTCAAAACCCATATCCGATCATCATTTCAAAATCTAAACGGTTAAAGTGCTGAAGTGATTGGATTAGTCACGTCACTAAGAATTTAATGATGATTTTTGAATTCGTTACAAAATATCTCTGCGGTATTTCTTTATGTGATATCTTTCAACTCATATACATCATCCTCACCTCATTTTATTCATTCCGTAACCACTCCATATCACTCTTTCCCATAGCCAACTTTTAACCATTTCGGTCTATGAGACATAGGCATCTCTGTAACAACCATTGTCACTATGAACAGAGGAAACATTTGTGGAGCAAAAACAACTTGTTAACGACCATTCTCACCGTGAACAGAAGACTAGTGAATTGAAGATTGAAGAAGAGTTATGGGCCTCATCGTGAGAACTGAACCAGTTGGCACTAAGTACTTGGAAGGAGATCCCCAAATCAGAGAAATCTTACAACAAGCAGGATGGTTGCAATTCCTTGAAAAATTCAGTGGCTTCCACAAAGAGGTTACTAAAACTTTTGCAAGATCCTTTAATGAAGCTGAGGTTGAAGTTGGAGATATTAAATTCACTGTCACAGAGGCTTTTATTGTAGAAGCAATAGGATTTCCTAGACAAGGAGAAAGGTGGTTTAAGAATAGAGAATTTCATAACAAAGCATGGAAGCACATACTCAAGTCACCAGGTATGGATGTCACCGTTTTTAAAAAGGGTATCCCTAGCTCTGCATTAAAGAACAAATGGAGGAACATGTTGCTTATCCTGCAAAAATTTATCACTTGTGAAGGTAGATATGGTACTTTCTATGTTTACCATATTCGATTGATAATGCATTTTCTAGAAGAAGAACTCAACTTGCCCTTTTTCTTGCTTCATAGTTTAAAGAAAATGGCTTCAAGTGTTCAAAATAGAATTATATTTCTGGAGACAACCTTATACCACCATGGTTTAGTCAATATTTTAATTAAACAACATTTAGCAAAAATGGGAAATACTTGGGATGACTTCTTGGTGAGAAATCACTTTGAGGAACCAAAGGAACCTCCACCTGAAGTTAAACCTACAAAAAGAAGCAGAAAATGGAAATCCTCCAAAACTGAAACTGGTAAAACAATACAAGAAAGCAGTGAAGAAATGATTTCTGAAAAATTAGTTTAGATTAAGAAGAATATTAACAAAGAGAGGATCATAAGAAAATTTTCCAGAGAGAAAGGAGAAGGGCCATCTCAATCGAGGAGGAGCCACAGATTGAGGGGGATACTAAAGAAAAAAAAAGTTAAACAAACTAGAGTCATAATCATAGAAGACGAAGAAACACCTACTGAGAAGGATTTTGATGAAGAAGCTCCTGAAATAGACCCTACACAACAAGAAATTTACAACTATGTTGAGTCATTGGAGAGAAAAGTTTCAGAAAGTAGAGACAGAACCCCTAGTCCACCAGAGTCTGAAATAGATATGCTAAGAAGAGATAATTATAATCTAGAAGTACTTAATAGGCATATCAGGACTGAAAATGATATTTTGAGGGAGCAAGCTAAACTAAAAACCAATATGAATTCAACCATGTCTCTACAAATGGACAAAGTAGAAAAGGCCAATGAAAAATTGAAAAGGAAAAACAAAAAGTTAATCAGGGCACTTACCAATTTAAGGTTCAAGTTAGTCATCAGGAAGCCCAGAAGGCCTTTAACTGCCAGGCAAAGCAGAAGAAGAGGGTTGGATGTTCTTGCAGAGGTCTCAAAGTTCATGGAATATTTGCATGAGGACATGCAAGAATCTAGCAGTGGGGGTATGTTGAGCTCCAAGAATGTTCTTTCTTCCACCACATTCCACCCCATTTATTTTGTCCATTATTAATCACAGGCTCAAATGATCAATGAAATTAGTTAAAATTTCTTTAATAATGAATATCATGACTAACTTGCTATGTTTTTATGATTTTTTCATTGTAGTACTGTTTGAACTACATCTAGCTACAGAATGCAGACATTCTATAGCTAGTTGCCGATTCTGCAGTTGTCTTTATGTCTACGTAGGTTCCATGTGTCATCTTGGAGAAAAACATATATGGGTGTATTCCACATCATTCCCTCATCATTTTTTGCTCTCCACGAAGTTTGAACGGAATTTTGTAGGTAGTTATGTACGTGGGAACTCAAACTAGGAGAGAGACTCCTAATAGGACAAGGATAGTCCAGATGACCTTAATTCTATTACGTGACCACCATCAGAGTCCTAGTTTGGTTTTTATTTGGAAAGACAATTATCTGTAGGTTATCTCAAGACAGTTATGTAATTTTTATTATAAATATGGCTCGGGAAACCGAGGGACAAGGTTAGATTTTGTGATTGATTGCTAGATTTTAGAAGTCCGAAAACACTCTGTTTTGAAGTAATTTCTCTCTAATGCAAGAAGTATCACTTTATTGAAAGCACTGAGTCAATCTTGAAGTAGATTTTTCATGCTACTCCGGTGGTAGAGGGCCCCTGCCTCCTGAGCAGCCTTGTTTATACGGTTTAGATAAGTATTTTAGTCTCGTTTTTCATTTCTAGCTTAAGCACGTTTCTGAATTTTATGTTTCATGCTTGTTTACATTGATCATCACAGCTAGACTTACTCTTATAAACTCTTCCAAAATATCATCACGATGAATAAGGCATAGCTGTGGTGTTGTAGGTTTTAGTTGCATTTCCTTTTGTTAATTATCACAGCTAGACTTACTCTTATAAACTCTTCCAAAATATCATCACGATGAATAAGGCATAGCTGTGGTATTGTAGGTTTTAGTTGCTTGTTTACACTAAGTGTCACAACCGGTCTTACTCTTACAAACTCTTCCAAAACATCATTAACAACGAATAAGAAACAATTGTGGTGTCTTAGATTCTAGTTGTATTTGTTTTCAGTCTTATTTTTATGTTCAACTGCATTGAATAATACAGCCATACTTGTTTTACAAACTCTTCCAAAATATCATTCCTATTGAACGAGATGGACTGTAGAATTCCATAGACTAGTTGCATGTTAATTTAGTTACAGCACTCCGGAGGTAGAATGCATTTAGTTCAACTCTGTCATTTCATTTCAAGTTTGATAATGGCTTTTTAGTTTAACACTGTTCACTGTACTTCAAGTAGACTAGTAACACTCTAGTTTAGTCTTAGCTCACTGTATTAACATTCCAAGTTTAGTTGCTATCCATTGCATTTTAAATTGTATTAGTTGTTAAATTTAAATACCACGGTCTTCATTATTTACAAAAACTCTTTTGTTCCAACCTCATATTAATAAATAATCATCTGGACAGAAGCTAGTATCAGTCTAAGGCCTGGAGTATTTTGCAACCTTTTTACCATTTCACAAATAAGCCTTTTCTCAAGGACTATTTTAAAACGAAACCTATAACTTTTGAGTAAGGCCTAATGGTGCTAAATTGAGTTGCAGAACAGAATTAGAAGCTAGTTTAGAGTAGAAATCTTATTATGCTACAAATTTTCTTTTCCAAATATGTTCCAATAAACCTTTAACCATGGATGAGATGTTGTAACATTGTAAGTTGACTGTTTGATTGTTTATTTAGGAGAACTTCATTTACACTTAACTTGTCCATTTCTCAAGCTCTTCCAACACATCTTTAATGAATGAATTGGATAAGTTCAGGTTCATGTTGTGATTTATTTCCTTGCGATAAATTCATTATCAAGCTTTGCATTTGTTGTTTGCCATTTATAGTTTAGGCTTTGTTATGTTTTAGCACAACCAATAGCTTCTTTTCACCAGCACTTAGTTCTTTCCCTTTTCAACATAAAACCATAAAACCAAAAACATCATAAGACACTAAACACAATGTAGTGAGAAACAAATACCTAGGCACATATAGTGCACCACACTTCAGCAGTTTACCAACCTTGGTTGACAATTAATGAACTCAATTGAGGAACACTAGGTTGAGCACAAACATCATCCTCCTGCTGGAAGGCCATTGGCTCTCCGGCTCTTACATCGTCTACCAATGCCTTAGAGGCATTCGAGGGTAGGGAATCAAAATTCCAGGGTGTTCTCGAGAGTTTATCGATTATGTTACAAGGGAAGACAGTCAACATAGAAGTAGAATTGGTTGACGCCAAGCTTAACTACAATCTTCTTCTCGACCGCAGTTGGACTCACGCCATGCTATGCGTGTTGTCCACCCTCTTCCGGCTCCTTAAGTTCCCTCATGAGGGAAAAATTGTTACTGTGGATTAGTTTTCTTTCTTCACCTCATCCTCTGAGAACAACATTCCTTACGTGGATCATATCCCCAATCCCCTTGACAATGTAGGACCCGGTCTCTTCAAAGACCCCGTCCTCATGGGTATTTTTCCCATGCCACCACTGCACACCGTTCAAGTTAATATGGTCTCTTGGTCTGATGACCCTTGGATCATCCCTTCGCCTGAATAGGTGGCATATTTCATAGAATCAATGCCGTTAACTCCTGTTGAGATCAATTATTGTGAAATCCTTGCTGCATCTGATCCTCCTCTCGAACATGCTCCTTTGAGCATGGCTTTGGATATTTATTCTCAATCCCCTTGGCTCAATGATGCAGATTCAGATGACCCTTTAAGATAATTTTCCCCTTCTGATGAAGCTATTGTTCAAACCATGTCTCTTGAAGATCTGCCGTGGAGCGATGGACGTAATCGTTCCTCGTTCATGCCTGGCCTGGGGGCAATGTATGATTCTCTAGGGGGCAATGTTTTTATGATTTTGTCATTGTAGTACTGTTTGAACTAGATCTAGCTACAGAATGCATACATTCTATAGCTAGTTGCCGATTCTGCAGCTGTCTTTATGTCTACGCAGGTTCCAGGTGTCATCTTGGAGAAAAACATATATGGGTGTATTCCACATCATTCCCTCATCATTTTTTGCTCTCCACGAAGTTTGAATGAAATTTTGTAGGCAGTTCTGTACGTGGGAACTCAAACTAGGAGAGAGACTCCTAATAGGACAAGGATATTCCAGATGACCTTAATTCTATTACGTGACCACCATCAGAGTCCTAGTTTGGTTTTTATTTGGAAAGACAATTATCCGTAGGTTATCTCAAGACAGTTATGTAATTTTTATTATAAGTATGGCTCGGGAAACCGAGGGACAAGGTTAGATTTTGTGATTGATTGCTAGATTTTAGAAGTCCGAAAACACTCTGTTTTGAAGTAATTTCTTTCTAATGTAAGAAGAATCACTTTATTGAAAGCACTGAGTCAATCTTGAAGTAGATTTTGCATGCTACTCTGGTGGTAGAGGGCCCCTGCCTCCTGAGCAGCCTTGTTTATACGGTTTAGATAAGTATTTTAGTCTCATTTTTCACTTCTAGCTTAAGCACGTTTCTGAATTTTATGTTTCATGCTTGTTTACATTGATCATCACAGCTAGACTTACTCTTATAAACTCTTCCAAAATATCATCACAATGAATAAGGCATAGCTGTGGTGTTGTAGGTTTTAGTTGCATATCCTTTCGTTAATTATCACAGCTAGACTTAATTTTATAAACTCTTCCAAAATATCATCACGATGAATAAGGCATAGCTGTGGTATTGTAGGTTTTAGTTGCTTGTTTACACTAAGTGTCATAGCCGGTCTTACTCTTAAAAAATCTTCCAAAACATCATTAGCAACGAATAAGGAACAACCATGGTGTCTTAGATTCTAGTTGTATTTTTTTTCATTCTTATGTTTATGTTCAACTGCATTGAATAATACAGCCATGTTTTACAAACTCTTCCAAAATATCATTCCTATTGAACGATATGGACTGTAGAATTCCATAGACTAGTTGCATGTTAATTTAGTTACAGCACTCCAGAGGTAGAATGCATTTAGTTCAACTCTCATTTCATTTCAAGTTTGATAATGGATTTTTAGTTTAACACTGTTCACTATACTTCAAGTAGACTAGTAACACTCTAGTTTAGTCTTAGCTCACTGTATTAACATTCCAAGTTTAGTTGCTATCCATTGCATTTTAAATTGTATTAGTTTTTAAATTTAAATACCACAGTCTTCATTATTTACAAAACTTCTTTTGTTCCAAACTCATATTAATATATAATCATTTGGATAGAAGCTAGTATCAGTCTAAGGCCTGAATTATTTTGCAACCTTTTTACCATTTCACAAATAAGCCTTTTCTCAAAGACTATTCTAAAAATAAATCTATAACTTTTGAGTGAGGCCTAGTGGTGCTAAATTGAGTTGCAGAACAGAATTAGAAGCTATTTTAGAGTAGAAATCATATTATGCTACAAATTTTCTTTTCCAAATATTTTCCAATAAACCTTTAACCATGGATGAGATGTTGTAACATTGTAAGTTGACTGTTTGATTGTTTATTTAGGAGAACTTCATTTACACTTAACTTGTCCATTTCTCAAGCTCTTCCAACACATCTTTAATGAATGAATTGGATAAGTTTAGGTTCATGTTGTGATTTATTCCCTTGCGATAAAGTCATTATCAAGCTTTGCATTTGTTGTTTGCCATTTATAGTTTAGGCTTTGTTATGTTTTAGCACAACCAATAGCTTCTTTTCACCAGCACTTAGTTCTTTCCCTTTTCAACATAAAACCATAAAACCAAAAACATCATAAGACACTAAACACAATGTAGTGAGAAACAAATACCTAGGCACATATAGTGCACCACACTTCAGCAGTTTACCAACCCTGGTTGACAATTAATGAACTCAATTTAGGAACACTAGGTTGAGCACAAACATCATCCTCCTGCTGGAAGGCCATTGGCTCTCCGGCTCTTACATCGTCTCCCAATGCCTTAGAGGCATTCGAGGGTAGGGAATCAAAATTCCTGGGTGTTCTCGAGAGTTTGTCGATTATGTTACAAGGGAAGACAGTCAACATAGAAGTAGAATTGGTTGACGCCAAGCTTAACTACAATCTTCTTCTCGACCGCAGTTGGACTCACGCCATGCTATGCGTGTTGTCAACCCTCTTTCGGCTCCTTAAGTTCCCTCATGAGGGAAAAATTGTTACTGTGGATTAGTTTTCTTTCTTCACCTCATCCTCTGAGAACAACATTCCTTACGTGGATCATATCCCCAATCCCCTTGACAATGTAGGACCCGGTCTCTTCAAAGACCCCGTCCTCATGGGTATTTTTCCCATGCCACCACTGCACACCGTTCAAGTTAATATGGTCTCTTGGTCTGATGACCCTTGGATCATCCCTTCGCCTAAACAGGTGGGATATTTCAGAGAATCAATGCCGTTAACTCCTGTTGAGATCAATTATTGTGAAATCCTTGCTGCATCTGATCCTCCTCTCGAACATGCTCCTTTGAGCATGGCTTTGGATATTTATTCTCAATCCCCTTGGCTCAATGATGCAGATTCACATGACCCTTTAAGATCATTTTTCCCTTCTAATGAAGCTATTGTTCAAACCATGTCTCTTGAAGATCTGCCGTGGAGCAATGGACGTAATCGTTCCTCGTTCATGCCTGGCCTGGGGGCAATGTCTGATTGTCTAGGGGGCAATGTTTTAATGATTTTGTCATTGTAGTACTGTTTGAACTAGATCTAGCTACACAATGCAGACATTCTATAGCTAGTTGCCGATTCTGCAGCTGTCTTTATGTCTACGTAGGTTTCAGGTGTCATCTTGGAGAAAAACATATATGGGTGTATTCCACATCATTCCCTCATCATTTTTTGCTCTCCACGAAGTTTGAATGGAATTTTGTAGGCAGTTATGTACGTGGGAACTCAAACTAGGAGAGAGACTCCTAATAGGACAAGGATAGTCCAGATGACCTTAATTCTATTACGTGACCACCATCAGAGTCCTAGTTTGGTTTTTATTTGGAAAGACAATTATCCGTAGGTTATCTCAAGACAGTTATGTAATTTTTATTATAAGTATGGCTCGGGAAACCGAGGGACAAGGTTAGATTTTGTGATTGATTGCTAGATTTTAGAAGTCCAAAAACACTCTGTTTTGAAGTAATTTCTCTCTAATGCAAGAAGTATCACTTTATTGAAAGCATTGAGTCAATCTTGAAGTAGATTTTGCATGCTACTCTGGTGGTAGAGGGCCCCTGCCTCCTGAGCAGCCTTGTTTATACGGTTTAGATAAGTATTTTAGTCTCCTTTTTCATTTCTAGCTTAAGCATGTTTCTGAATTTTATGTTTCATGCTTGTTTACATTGATCATCACAGCTAGACCTACTCTTATAAACTCTTCCAAAATATCATCACAATGAATAAGGCATAGCGCTGGTGTTGTAGGTTTTAGTTGCATATCCTTTCGTTAATTATCACAGCTAGACTTACTCTTATAAACTCTTCCAAAATATCATCACGATGAATAAGGCATAGCTGTGGTATTGTAGGTTTTAGTTGCTTGTTTACACTAAGTGTCACAGTCGGTCTTACTCTTACAAACTCTTCCAAAACATCATTAACAACGAATAAGAAACAACTGTGGTGTCTTAGATTCTAGTTGTATTTTTTTTCATTCTTATGTTTATGTTCAACTGCATTGAATAATACAGCCATGTTTTACAAACTCTTCCAAAATATCATTCCTATTGAACGATATGGACTGTAGAATTCCATAGACTAGTTTCATGTTAATTTAGTTACAACACTCTAGAGGTAGAATGCATTTAGTTCAACTCTGTCATTTCATTTCAAGTTTGATAATGGCTTTTTAGTTTAACACTGTTCACTATACTTCAAGTAGACTAGTAACACTCTAGTTTAGTCTTAGCTCACTGTATTAACATTCCAAGTTTAGTTGCTATCCATTGCATTTTAAATTGTATTAGTTTTTAAATTTAAATACCATGGTCTTCATTATTTACAAAACTTCTTTTGTTCCAAGCTCATATTAATATATAATCATCTGGACAGAAGCTAGTATCAGTCTAAGGCCTGGAGTATTTTGCAACCTTTTTACCATTTCACAAATAAGCCTTTTCTCAAAGACTATTCTAAAAATAAATCTATAACTTTTGAGTGAGGCCTAGTGGTGCTAAATTGAGTTGCAGAATAGAATTAGAAGCTAGTTTAGAGTAGAAATCTTATTATGCTACAAATGTTCTTTTCCAAATATGTTCCAATAAACCTTTAACCATGGATGAGATGTTGTAACATTGTAAGTTGACTGTTTGATTGCTTATTTAGGAGAACTTCATTTACACTTAACTTGTCCATTTCTCAAGCTCTTCCAACACATCTTTAATGAATGAATTGGATAAGTTCAGGTTCATGTTGTGATTTATTCCCTTGCGATAAAGTCATTATCAAGCTTTGCATTTGTTGTTTGTCATTTATAGTTTAGGCTTTGTTATGTTTTAGCACAACCAATAGCTTCTTTTCACCAGCACTTAGTTCTTTCCCTTTTCAACATAAAACCATAAAACCAAAAACATCATAAGACACTAAACACAATGTAGTGAGAAACAAATACCTAGGCACATATAGTGCACCACACTTCAACAGTTTACCAACCCTGGTTGACAATTAATGAACTCAATTTAGGAACACTAGGTTGAGCACAAACATCATCCTCCTGCTGGAAGGCCATTGGCTCTCCGGCTCTTACATCGTTTCCCAATGCCTTAGAGGCATTCCAGGGTAGGGAATCAAAATTCCTGGGTGTTATCGAGAGTTTGTCGATTATGTTACAAGGGAAGACAGTCAACATAGAAGTAGAATTGGTTGACGCCAAGCTTAACTACAATCTTCTTCTCGACCGCAGTTGGACTCACGCCATGCTATGCGTGTTGTCCACCTTCTTCCGGCTCCTTAAGTTCCCTCATGAGGGAAAAATTGTTACTGTGGATTAGTTTTCTTTCTTCACCTCATCCTCTGAGAACAACATTCCTTACGTGGATCATATCCCCAATCCTCTTGACAATGTAGGACCCGATCTCTTCAAAGACCCCGTCCTCATGGGTATTTTTCCCATGCCACCACTGCACATCGTTCAAGTTAATATGGTCTCTTGGTCTGATGACCCTTGGATCATCCCTTCACCTAAACAAGTGACCTCTTTCGGAGAATCAATGCCGTTAACTCCAGTTGATATTAATTATTGTGAAATCGTTGCTGCATATGATCCTCCTCCCGAACATGCTCCTTCGAGCATGGCTCTAGATATATATTCTCAATCCCCTTGGCTCGGCGATGCAGATTCGCATGACCCTTTAAGAAAAGTTTTCCCTTCCGATGAAGCTATTGTTGAAACCATGTCTCTTGAAGATCTGTCATGGAGCGATGGACATCATCGTTCCTCGTTCATGCCTGGCCTGGGGGCAATGTATGATTGTCTAGAGCGCTTCGCATCTCAGGTTCCCACTCCACCTCTTCAAACACCGACACTGACTCATGAGGTCCTTTCGGAGGGAAACCTGAGTAATATCACTCAAACTATGCCGATCGACATCTCCGTCAAATCAGCGATAGTCGAGAATAGTCATATGGGAGTGACTTGTTCTCCTGAAGAGATAGAAGTTTATACAAACCTTTTTCGCAAATTCAGAGATTTTTTCACGTGGTCCTATGAAGAGATGCCTGGGATTGATCCTAGCATAGTCGTGCACGAGATTCCTACCTATTCGGGTGCGAAACCAGTGCGTCAACTCCTATGCCCAGTGCATCCCCGAAAAGCCACAGCTATTAAGGCAGAAGTTTAAAAACTTCTTAACGTGGGCTTTATCTATCCTATTCCCCTCACAGAATGGGTTTCGAATATTGTCCCTGTAGATAAGAAACAAGGCACTATACGTGTCTGTGTTGATTACCGAGACATCAATCGGGCCTGTCCTAAGGACAATTACCCCACTCCCTTTATAGATCAAATTATTGATGAATGCGCGGGGAGTGAGATTTATTCCCTTATGGACGGCTTTTCAGGATACAATCAAATCAATATTTTACCCTCTGATCAACACAAGACTGCCTTTATCTGTCCATGGGGAACCTTTGCTTATAAAAAGCTCCCGTTTGGTCTAAAAAACGTTGGGGCCACCATCCAGCATGCTATGTCTTATGCTTTCCATGACATACGCCATATTGTTCAGCCATATATGGACGATTTTCCGGCCCATTCAGCTCGGCGTGAGGACCACCCCGAACACCTCCGCCAGATTTTCCTCCATTGTAGACGCTACAATATCAGGCTCAATCCTCATAAGTGCATCTTCTGCATGGATTCTGACCGTCTTTTGGGATTCATCGTCTCTAAAGACGGAATTCGCCTTGACCCCCTAAAGGTCGAGGCCATCGTTAACCTCCCATCCCCTTCCTCATTACATCAGCTGCAAAGTCTGCACGGGAAAGCTAACTTCTTACAAAGCTTCATTCCGAATTATGTAGAAGTGGCCAAGGGCTTTACACGTCTTTTGAAACAGGACGTTCCCTTCCATTGGGACGAGATTGCCTAGCAATCTTTTGATAAGCTTAAAACGTTGCTCGTCAACGCTCCGCTGATACGTCCTCCCGACTATCATCGCGATTTCACCCTTTATTTGGCCGCTACTTTTAGCACAATAGCTATGGTTTTAGTACAGGATGATGATGATGGAAATGAACACGTAGTTTATTATCTATCTCGGAATCTTCTTGACAAGGAAACGCGCTATGATCATGTCGAGAAGTTGGCACTCGCTGCGGTTCAGGCCGTCCAGCTATTTCGCCACTACATTCTGTTGCACACCGTAACCGTGGTTTCGGACTGCTACCCCATGACCTATATCTTGTTTCAAAAATTGCTGGGGGGAAAGTACTCCAAGTGGATTGTAATCCTTCAAGAGTTCGATTTATATTTCACCACTTCTAAGTCGACGAAATCATTGGTTTTCGTTGATCTAATTTGCTCTCTCCCGATAGACTCCATTCCATCGAAATCTGAGGATCATATCCCAGATGAAAAGCTCTTTCTTATCAGCATTCGTGACCCATGGTACAGTGACATTATCGTGTATCTTCAAACATCCACATTCCGGTCTGAATTGACAAAGGATGCCCGACGTCAGATTCGGCATCAATCTCAACCATACTGCATTGTAGGAGATACCCTATACCATGTCGGAGTCGATTCTGTGCTCCACCGGTGCTTGATCCTGGAAGAGGCTGAAAGAGTCTTGAATGACTGTCACAGTGGCGCCTATGGTGGTCACATGTCCGGATATGCTACCACCCAGAAGATTCTGCGTGGGGGTTACTTCTGGCCGTCTATATTCAAAGACTGTATCGTTGCAGTCCGAAAATGTCATGCGTGCCAGGTCTTTCAGCGCAAGATGCACATGCCACCCCTACCTTTGCATCTTGTCATTACTGTCAGCCCTTTTGCTAAATGGGGTGTAGATTTTATGACATGTAACCCTCACTCAGCCGGGGGGCATGCTTATATAATCGTCGTCGTAGACTACTTTACTAAGTGGGCTGAAGCGATGCCTACATTAGTTGCCGACGGTAAGACAACTGCCCAATTTCTTTTCAACCATGTTATTACGCATTTCGGAGTCCCTCATGCCATTGTTACCGATCATGGCACCCATTTTCGGGATTACATGATGGCTGAGCTGACGTCAAAGTTGGGCTTACGCCATGATAGCTCAACGCCATACTACCCCCAGGCGAATGGCCAGGTTGAGGCTGTGAACAAGGTTTTGGTGTATGGGCTCTCTGGGCTTATTGAACGTCTGTAAAGAGCGCAACCGGATTCATACCTTTTCAATTGGTGTATGGTTTGGAAGCGACTCTCCCGGTTGAATGCGAAATTCCTTCTCTGAAGTTGGTTGTGGAAATATTGCTTGACACTTCTCCGGAGGAAGAGCGTCTCTTGTAATTGGAACGACTGGATGAAACCCACCGCTTAGCTACCTTGGTCATTGAGGCACAGAACAAGCGGGTCAAAGCCCACTTCGATCAATCAGTTTCTCCTTGTTCTTTCATTGAAGGAGACCTCATCCTCCTATACGACCAAGGACACGATAAATTTGGAGCAGGAAAATTCCAGCCCATGTGGCATGGGCCCTATATAGTTAAAAGAGTATTAAAAAATGGGGCCTATGAGTTTATCGACTATGAAGGAGTTCCCCTGGCGCAGCCTAGGAATGGTTTGTACTTCAAAAAGTACTACGCTTGATTTATTCTCGTGTGGTGTGTGTGTACATAAGTGAGTGTTTTCATTTTTATATGTGTGGTGGGGTGTGCTTTGTAAGCATCTTTCTGCTGATTGGGTCTTCCTGATTGTGCAGATGTCTATTACTCCTTTTGTCGGTTTCGCGGATGGTGCCTCGCGCAGTACCAGGAATCTGTCCTCTACAACCTGGGTAATCTACAATCCTGCTGGTGAGTTGGTTAATTTGCAAGGTGTTTGTCTAGGGCCTACCACAAATAATGTCGCGGAGTATAGTGTTGTTTTAGAATTATTAAACGAGGCTGTTAACCTCAGTATTCGTGCATTACTTGTGTATCTGGACTCATAGCTTGTATTATTACAACTTAACGATCATTATTCAGTTAGAAACCCATCCATTTTACGCCTGTATCTACGTATTCGTTTACTGGAAAGAAATTTTGATTACATTACATATCAACATATACCCAGACACATGAATGTGTTAACAGATGCAGTAGCTAATTTGGTTTTAGATAGACATTTGTGCAACTTATAAAAAACATCATCACATGTAAAAATATCCATCCAGAAATATATATATATATATATATATATATATGTCGATAGTTTTTAGTTTGTGTACATCACATAAAGTCAAAAAATATACATGTCTGTCTAATAATAGCTGGAGACAACATGTCTCTCAAAATATGCATATAAAAAGCCCTATATGGCTAATCAGCGTGGTGCTCGTGGTAACATGCCACTGTGCGTACCAATCACCTCAGAAGTCGATGGAGGCGAACAGGCACCCCCACAGTGTGTTGCTGGTAAGCTAACAGGACATCTGCCAGCCATGCATAGTCTGAGATTCCCCAGGCGATTCCCTCCAAGTTCTGGATCAGCTCACTCCCTTCGCCACCCTGAGCTTTTGGGTCATATGTGAGAGGGGTCCTCCACGCAATGGGCAACATGCCCGCGGGCCTCTCTCGGCCAACGTCTGCATACACATAGAAATTTTGTTATAATAGGCATGTATCACAAAAAAAATCATAAATACATAAAAAATAGAAAAGAGTCATACCTAGCTCCTCGTCCCAGTCCTCCCCCTCTGAAAGTGGAAGATCTGGGTCTCCCATGAAATCAGTACCTACGTAGGGCGAACCCTCAACTACAATCAGCTGACACTGTAACCATACAAAAAACTCAAGCCTCCAGGACATCTGCTGGCCTCCTTCGGACCTGGGCATAAGTGCTGCCCATCGAGCCATCCTCGACTCCCTCAATGATGGCTCGGTGACTAATGCCCCTTGGCCCTGGAAAATTGGTAATCATTCCAGAATGAACGACACCAGAATGGAACCATATCCAAACTATTTCAGTTTGGTCTTCTTTCACTTTGCTAGTTGTTGTTTGATGTTTGTTGTCACTGCAGTGGCCCAATCAAAAAGTGTAGGATTCATGCATTCAGAAGCTAGTAGGAGCTGCGCTTTGGTTTCCTCATGCGGGGCCTGTGATCCTGTAGCCCGCGTAATGGTGTGAAGCACTACCCAGAGTGCTAGATCACAGACTGTGTGGATTTCTACTTTCCCACTTCTCGATCTTATCTGTGCCCCTGGGCATACTCTCACCATTACCATATCCATTTTCTCCCCAGAAGGCCTACTACCTGTCATGATTGGCACTGGGCCTCTGCGTGACAATCCGGTTATGAAATAAACATCAGAGACTTCAAGTGCCAGTACTTGGTCTTAGAGTTTGAATACTTCTTCATTCTTGTCCCATATGCTAACCAAATACTGCAATAGCTCAGGTTGAGCTCTTAAACATGGTGTGAGGAAGAACTTCTTGAGACCACAGTCCTGGAGGGCATTCATGCAAGCTTCATTTTCCATGGCCATTTCATCCTCTTCCCCATGTTCCCTCTCCTTCCACTCAATCACCATTATGCCTGGATATATACACCAACATGGTCCAAAACACCTTGTTATATCTTTGCAACACTTAAAAATTCATTTGAGTGGCTCCCTTTTTGGTAAATTAACGTGGAAATTTGAGCTGCGCCATTGGCGCGACCCCTCTGCAAAAAGGAGCCAATTGGCACGGGTCCGTGCCCGATACCCGCACCAATTGGACGAGCCCTAAATTTGCAAAAGGGTTCCTCCAAAGGTCAAATACACAATGGAAATTTACAAAAAATGAATCAAAAAAAAGCTAAGGGGAGCACCTCTTACCTGGAATGAACGAGAATTTGGATGATCTACTGGATTGATCGCAATCATCGCTGCAAGTTCCCACACCAAAAGCTCATCGTTGCTCTCCAAATGAGCTAAAAAGTAAAAGTAAATATGTTTTTACCATTTGTGGCATATTTATAACTTTTGAAGTCAAAATTAGGTTATGAAAGTCATTTTTCTCAATATTTTAATATATTTTGTCAAAAAATGGATTTTACACTCGCTTTTATGTGTAGCGACAGGTTTTTACGTGGCTTGGACAATGATATGAGTTGTATTTTATACTTTTTTGGACTCGGTAAAAACACAAAAAAGTCATTTCCGGAGTCATATTTCAGCTATTTTCTGACTCTCTAAACATGAAAAGATTGCTGAGTCCCTTGTCATTTCGATCTAGTTAAAGTGGTTGCAAAATGACATCTACCCAGTATACGTTTACCCCTTTTTCGGGCTGGGATAGATTATTTACGAAAAAGGAATACCCTAGCCCATTGCAACTAGGAGGTTTTCTCAGACATAGATTTCTACCTTTTCAGATATGAGGAACTATTTATGAAAAGAGACTTTTGGAGTTTACTTTTCCGCCATATTTTCAAAATCTCTAAACATTAAAAGATGTCTAGTTCTTCCTTTGTCAGACTCGTTAAACCCTGATGACATCGGATCCAGTCTTAATGATGATATTCGAGTTTCTCCTTCCTAGGGCTCGTTAAATGTACTAGGATGGATTCATCCGAAGGACAAAATTATATTACAAGCATATGTTATCCCCTTCAAGTTTGTTCTAAAAAATAATTGGGGTACTCGCCAGAAATGGTGGGGAAAAATGGAACCAGTATCGTCGTCATGTCGGCAGTATGTCGCTCTTGAACATGGCACTTGTCTGCATTCGTGTCAGGTTGGGGACATCTCATCTCATTATCTATTTTCCTCCATGGGTTTGGGTAATCCCTTTTGACCTCTCATCTGCTCTTTGCCTCGTCATTATGACCTCTGATCTTTTGATGTCAAATACTGCCAAATCCACTGTCGTGCCACCGATATGTTCAAGAGAAGTTGACCTCTGCAGTCTCAACCTTCCTCTGATTCTCATCTGATCCTGATTCACAAAAATTATTTTCCTCTGTCTCGCGTCAATGATGTGGGAAATACTATGGCCCACCTTCGATCAAGGTCACTTCCTGTCGACTTCAGCTCATTATCCAGGATGTTGATCTAGAGACTCCCTTCCGGTACATTGGAGCCTGCATGCCTCAATGGCAGGTTCTTCGCATTCGACGCAAGGTTTTCATCATTGACCTTTAATCAGATGATTCTACGAGTGTTCGACGCCAGCTCATTGTTCACATTCTGTGGATTATACCTATAGTACCTTCAGGGCCATTGTCATTATTGGTGGTTCCTCTCACATCTGTTAACAACTTTCATCACTGGCTGGTAATCAGACGATGTTCTTGCATGTTCGACTTCAGCTCACTTATTCACATGCTTGAACTTGTACTTTGTTCGGGTCGAGATGGAGCGCAAGACCCTGGATTTTTTCTTTTAGAATCCAGGCTACAATTTTGTGGATTATTATGATTGCTTACATGACTCATTGATTGGATGGTTGCGACCATATCTGATTCTATTTATCAATCCTTACTGGATTGCTGCATCCATGCCTTGGATCTTGATTATTGTATCCTCTATTACGGATGGCTGCGCCCATACCACATCTATATCATGTATTTGAGATATCAGTTGTATTTTTCTACGTAGGTTTTCAGACGGTAGTGTTTTCAGTTGGGCGCGTTCTCATAAAGCATCTCACCCCTCTCTCTCTTTCAGGCCTCATGCTTTAGGGGGCATCTGTTACAAAGTAATTTTTCACTGTCCCTGCAATCCCCTGTCCTGCACATTGGAGGTATTATTCCGTGACCTGTGAGTAGTGACATGACCTGAAACCACTTTCATGGCATCTCCCTTGACAAGGACCATCATTCCCCTTAAGATGATTTCCTGTAAAAAGTCATAAAAATAACATTTTTAGCCTTGGCGTGACTAGCCAGTTTAGCCCTTGCGCCAATGGGGGAAATCCACCAAAGAGGGCGCGCTAGCTGGCACTCTGTCCCAGTGTATCACCTTCGCCAGGCTTAATAAGGAGTGTTTTTTAAAAATAAATGGCGGAATTTTGATTCCAACCAACTTCTGAACTGGTCTCTAAATTGAGTTGGGAGGTTTAGCTCCAGATCTCCATGTAGGGGAAGTGGTTTTCCACCTATCATAGAAGCTTCCTTGAGGATAGGGCCAATCCCACCATTGTAGGGATCCCAACTCCCCTTCCACCATCTATATAAGCTTGTCATTTTCCCTTTGCAAGCTAGCCTGAATAGAGCTGAATCAATTGTAAGGATATTATCATCAGACAGTCGAAGAGAGAGAGACTTGTCCTTGTCCCAACGATCTTTACCAAGACATACTCCTCTGTTGACCCAAGGAAGATCCAGCGTCAGAGCTCAGGTTGTATCTTTCTTTGTTCTGATTAATAATAAGCAAATTCAATTATGGTTCCACTCAGATGTTCATCTTTTACGTTATGAGTTGTATCTTCTCTTACTGATACATAATTGCATGTATTAGGTTTTACGCTTGTTTGCTTGTTGTTTCTTCTTGTACGTGTAGGTGTTCAATTGCATCGAGCAAGAGAATTGTGATCTGCCAAAGCAGGGGATGAAAGCGCCATCTTCTCCACAAACGATGACAGTGTAGGACTTAAGGTAGGCCTCTTGTCGCATCTTGGTATTTTTCAATTAGGAAACTGCGTCTTACCATGACTTGGTTGTTGCTAGACCCAATCTGGGCTAGTAGGAATCACCTCTGTCCGTAGAGGGGATTCACCTCTCCAACAATAGGTATTTCATGCACCACTATTCTAGGATCAATGCCGGGAATTTCTTCTTAGGACCATGCAAAGACATCACGGAACTCGCAGAAAAGGCCAGTGTAAACTTGTACTTCGTCGGAAGAACAATTGACCCCGATATGGATGTTCTCGATGATTCCTGTTTTAACAGAAATGTCAATAGGAATCAAGGAAAATTTTAATGATGGAAGTTTATCATAAAGTTTAAAATATTAGGGAATCTTAGTTGTCCCCAATATGTAAATTGCAAATATTTTGATGATATTTTTGTAAAAATATTTAGGTTTCTAATTGGTTTATATTAGTATATATGAAATTTTGGCGATTTTTAGGGTAAAATAACTTTATACTATAAAATTTTGGCGAATCAATTTTCAAAAAAATGGAAATTGGAGAACATTTTTTTCAGCAAAAAACATGGAAAATTAGCCCACCTGTGAATATTAGCCCCTAAAATTTTCCCTGATAGGCACTGCCTGTGTAATATTACTCAAGTTACCTTCCGTAAAGACGTCATGCATCAAAATAGGCATTTGAAGTGGAGGAGAAGGAACCTGAGATGCAAAACGCTCAAGACAAGTAGACATGGCCTCGAGGCCAGGCATGAATGAGGAACGGTGATGAACATCATCCCATGCCAAATCCTTGAGAGAGATAGTTTCCACGATGACTTCATCAGAGGAAAATATTTATTTCAAAGGATCAAGCAAATTTGAATCACCAAGCCAGGGGGATTGAGAATAAATGTCAATAGACATGCTCAAAGGAACATGATCAGAGGAAGGAGTTCTCGAAGCTGCAATGAGTTCACAATAGTCAATCTCAATCGGACTCAATGGCATCGAATCTCCAAAGGAATCGATCTGTTCAAGCGAAGGAATAATCCATGGGTCATTAGACCGAGAGATCATATGTATCTGAACAGTGTTTGGTGGAGGAAGAGGAAAAATACCCATGAGGGCAGGCTCCTTTTAAAGACCTGTCCCTATGCTCTCGTAGGGAGTAGGAATCTTATCCACATATGGAACATTGTTCTCGGAAGAAGAGGTGAAGAAGAACAATTGATCAATGGTAACAATCTTTCCTTCATGTGGAAAATTCAAAACACGAAAGAGAGAGGATGGAACACATAACATGGTGTGATTCCAACTGCGACCGAGGAGAAGATTATAATTGAGTTTAGCATCAACGACTTCTACCATGACATTGAATGCCTTCCCTTTCAAAATAATTGAAAAACTAGCGATAACACCTAATGGCTTTGATTCTCTTCCATCAAATGCTTCAAGGGCATTTGGTGATGAATTCAGGGCTAGAGAACCAATATCTTTCCAGCATAAATATGACATGACACAGGTTGATGCACCCTCATCCACAACTGCTCGATGAATATCAAGACCATTAATAACAACTTGTATTATGATTGCAATCTGATGTGGAAGTCGTGGAACGAAATTCTCTAAATATAAATCAAGAAGGCTAGTATCAGTAAGATCAATCCCACCAATTGCAGATAACAAAGATTTCCGCTAAGACGGACAACTCTGAAGTACTTCTAACGTGGAAATCTCGAAGGGTTCCTAAGCCAAATCCTCAAAAATATTGTAATGGTGAGTGGCACGGGTGTTGGGATTATAAGAAGACTTACGGAGTACACCTTTGGATGGTGGCCGTACAATGGATTCAACATTGGGCCTTTCAATTTCAAGAGGGCCAGAAATTTGCAGAGGAGGACAATCAACGATCTACTTCCACGTGGCCTGACACGATCCAGTATAATATTTCGATTGAGTAGTAATAGAAATGACTGCAGAACTATTCATCATGAAAACCTGAGATCCAAATGGGGCAGAGAATTGAGGTTTCTCTACCATCTGGATCTGCTGAGATGGGAAGGGTTCTTTAAGAATGACCAGACTTCTCTGGGTGCCTTTGAGAAATCGGATCACTTTGGATCATCTAGGACAGTCCTTGGTGAATTGCTCGTCATCAAAAATCAAACAAGGGTACTTCGGCTTACATTGAGAACCATCGCTAGCACGAGGTTTCTGAGAATCCTATTTTGGGGAATTGGCTTTGGCCTTACCTTTACCCTTATTTTTACCTTTAGAAGAATTATCTGCCGGATTGGCTTGAACGACATTAACTTCTGCGGGCTTACCAGAATTTGAGGTGGGACTGAGAAGGAACATTATTGGAAGAAGTAGACTTTGGATTCCTATAGTTTGAAGAAGAATACTTCTGAGAAGTCTGGGACACGAAACCAATAATACCATCGATGGATGGAGTCGCTGGTGGTTTAGAAGTTCTAGGTTAGGGAGCATCCTGCAAGATATCATACAATGTGCCAGATTGAGAGTACACAAGACCAAGGTACTCAGCATAAGAAATGGCTTGTTCCTCGATTACACATGCCCCCATAGCCATGTCTTTTGCAATCTGATTGACAAAGGATGTGATGAACCAATGAGTCAGAAGCTTATCAAGAATTAAAAATTTTATCATGTAACGATGTCATCGCCACTCATGAATATGATCTGAGATATGAGTAGCTCAATCTTGTTTCAATGAAGTAAGGAGTTGTGTCCTAGTCTCATAATGGATTGGTACCTGAAAATGCATAATGAATGTCATGGATAAATAATTGAAGTCTTGGAATATGCCACGAGATAGCTCAATGTACCACTTTGCAATGACACTAGTAAGATTTCACTGGAAAAGATGGAGTCGAATAGAATCATCAACCCAAGAGTTAGAGGAACACCACAAATGGTAAGTCATAACATGTGCTTGGGGGTCTTCACCAGATTTGCCCTCAAATTTAGGACAATCACCAGTAATCTTAATCCGAACCGGAGGCCAATATGGGTTATCAAGAATGGGACCGTTCGTTAACTTTGACACATCAGGTAATTACTACATAGCAAGAAATGGTAATTGAGTGTTGAAAGTCATCGAAGGTCTCTGATAAGGACCCGTGTTTACATTCCACCTAGTCTGAGAGGGTTTCTGTCCCTATACATTATTTCTTGGAGGATTCAGATCATTGGGGTTAGAAGTAGGATAATTCGGTTGATATTGGGGTTGAGGACTAGGATATTGAGCTGGATTAGACCATTGAGGTCCCTGATTAGCAGCGTACAGAATCTGTTGCGAAATGTAAGCATGGCTTTGAGGTTGATGATATATAGGTTGATTTTGAGGGTAAGAAATCTGGGGCACACTATATACTAGTTGATATGAACCTTGAGGGTAATAAGTGCCTTGTAGTTGAGCAGGCGGAACCTGCTGAGAAGGTTGAGTGGGCTGCTGAGTGGGTAGACCTGGCTTACTATAAGCGGGTAGAACTAGCTGCTGAAATGATGGAACCAGCTGAGGAGCTGGTTGAATTGGTTGTTGAGCTGGTTGAACTCGGTGCTGAGGGCCACCGGGTTGCCATTGTGGGAAAGGTTGGCCTGATGGTTGCAATGGACCAGGTCATTCCTGATAACCAGGTTGACTCATAGGAGGAGCATAGGGTTGTCCTTGTGGCACAAATTTTTGGCCATGCGAAACGTGTGGCAGCGGTTTTGGTGCCAAAAGTTGTCCCTGTGGCGGATAGATTTTCCCCCCAGGAGCATAAGATGGTCCTAGCTGATTCTAAGGTTGACCAGATGGACCGTAGGGTTGACCATGTTTGACCAAAAGTTGACCTTGTGAAGGTTTTCCTTGTGGACCGTAAGGTTGTCCCTGTGAACCATAGGCAGGGCCTTGCTGAGCAAAAGGTTGTCCCAATGAGGGTTGTCCTTGCAAGCTAGAGGGTTGCATAGGTAAGGTGGGTCTAAGATGAGAAACAGTCTGATAAGGATCATAAACGACCTGATGAGGATCAGTAGGAGGAAAATAGACAAGATTACCATATTCATCATAATGATGCAGGGATGAATAGACGGGATTACCGATAGCATCATAGTGATCGAATCAAGGATTTCTAGGAGCTTGGAGCTGCTGGGAACCTTAAGAGCTCTGCTACTGAACAAACAACAAATAGTCTTTAAAAGTAAGGCCGCTAGGAATCACCGAGGTAGTGGAAACTGCACTAGAAGAAGGTGGGGCCTCTGCGGCACTAGATTGTGATCTACTACGACCAGGATTAACAAACCATGTAGGATTGAGAAAAATAGAACTCTGAGTCTGAAAAGATCCTAACAACTGAGTGGTAAAAATAGGTGTGGATGAAGCCACACAGATGGTCGGTTGAACTAGAACAAATGTAACAGTAACCGATAAACTAGGTGTCGAAGGTGATAGTCCTAACAAAGGGAGGACCAAACTCTGTGGAGGAGTAAATGTACTGAATTGTGCCATGGATGCAACACCAGACATAATCTGACTCAAGGACCTATATCCAAGCGAAAGTGACACTGATGGTGAAGAAGACTAAGTAGAAACATGAGGTACATCTTCCAGAAAAAGCTAAAATCGAGTAGCAAGAGGTAGGACAGATGGGAGAATAGGCTGTGAAAACTCGGCAAACCTAGTGGACTGAGGGGTTTCAAAAGAAACGTCCAGAAAAAAATACCACTAGGAGTTAGTGAGGACAATGAAACTGGTGGTTCCACCACTGTGACTGTATATCAAAATATAAAAGACAAAATATAACCAACCAAAGGCTCCAAGATCAAAATCTAAATAAAATAACAACAAGCCAAGAAATAAAAAATTTAATGGGCATGTGATCGTAGGTAATTAATTTTATGAAACTAAAACCAGATTTTGTTGTTTCAAGTTTTAAGAGTCAAGAAATAGGAAAAATATGACTCTAGTCACTTTCAATTTTAAACGAGCGTGAAAGGACAAGTGCTCGACGATCTCTTCTCTTTTTAAAGGGTCATGAAAAGATCAAAATGACTACTCAGGTACTTTAATAAAGAGGGTGTACCACATTTTCGTGAACTTCCATACACACCTTGGTGATGAAATGAAAGAGAAATAACCAAGGACTTAACGTACATGCAGGTAGTCTCCCCGAATGTTGTGTTCGGTGTATCATGGTTACAAGGCAGCAAACTTGGCTTCCTATGGATAAAAGGATTGCAACCTAGAGGGGTCTCCCTTTATATACTCGACGGTATGGGGAGCACAAGTCCATACTAGCACTGTATAAAACCAGATGGTGAATGACAACTATTAGGTTTTAAGATGTCGGAACACGTCTGTAGCCTAGATCACTAAAAAATATTTCGTTAGGTTTCAGTGCTTCATTAGGTTAATTGAATGAATTTTAAAGTTGATCTTGGATTATGTTTTAGTTTCAAGGCCCTATCGAATTTGGATCTCAAATTTCCTAAACTCAAGCTATATGCAAATGAACATCTTCTTGATTCAATGAATACTAGTTATGAGAAGGATAGAGATCTTCAAAAAATAGCAAACAATGAAAGTGTGCAAAGAAATCCACTATTGCATCTAACACAATCAAATGAAAATGAAACTCTTTCCTAGACAATGCTAGTTATGAAAAAGAATGTTTTAGTTTCGATGCAAAGGAAAGAATGAAAAATATGTTTTTTTTTTCAATGAAAAGAAGTACATAATGCACTAGTTACATGAAAAATGAAAACGAACACTAGCGTGAGTATTGTGTAAGGATCGAAATTGAATGATTCAATTAAATGCAAAGAAAACACAAAAATCACTCAAACTAATGTTGCAATCTACTCAGTCTTTGGCGCGAGGGCATAACCGACTATTAATGCCAAGGAAAAAACAAGGGTTTTTGAATCTCTGCTTAGGGAATTATCAACAGAAGGAATATTACTCTCATGTAAAGGGATACAATGATGGTCTTTGTAAGGCATGACATTTCTTATTGATCACAGAAATGACCCTCCAATGGGCGAGATTGGGATTGCAGGGACAGTGAAAAATTTTTGTGTAACACCTCCTTAGCAAACTTGGAACTCCATAGCGTGCCCTATAACTTCCTCGCACATATTTTCTCTTGCCACTTGGTGGCACTTGAAAATTATTGGCATGTGTTTGGATGCCCTGGAATTCCTTGGCATGGTTTAAGATAAAGTTTATTTGATATCAATTATTCACAATTAAGAGAGAAGTAATAGAGGATGAGTTGGCACTTAAGACACGCTAAAACTTGGCCCTTGGCATGTATTGTCACTAGTCTTGGTATGCCTAGCATGCCCCTCCTTAAAAGGTAAGGTCTTGAATTATTTATGCTCATATGTGTTCATTGATTTTCATTTTAACTTGGTGTTCCCTTCTGTCGCCTGACACTCCTTGAGAAACGTTTGCATACCCTAACACCTAGCACATTTAGTCATGCCTTAACACATGGCATGTCTTGTTATGACTAGAATGCATTGGAATGCCCTGGCACTATCCAACACATACTAGAACACCCTGTCACTTCTTGACATGCCATAAAATTCCCTAGCATGCCTTGTCACTCCCCCCTTTGCATACCTAACACTCGCTCACACTCCCAAACCCACCCTCTTATTCATTCATTTCCATTAATTTTCACTCGATGATTTATGTTTGATGGGGTGGATGTCTAGAAAGAGTTTCTTTAAGGGAATAAAAAAATGATCGCACCATTACTGACATAAGTAATTTGCGATATTCTACTTGAATGACATTATGAAACTACACAAGAAATTTTAAGAATGAAATTTTTAGGGTTTTTGTTATGATGCAGGAATTCTAAGAAGTGAGTGGTAAATATGGTGTGTGATTAATGCTTAGAATAACTTCTCACTCCCTCCTTGGCATGACAACTAGGCGCACTCATTTCCACTCCCTGAAACACCCTCATATTCATTTACTTCCATGCATTTTGACCTAGAGCTACCTTTTGTTGTTCTAGTACTCCCTAACACTCCTTAGCATGCATTGGCACTCTCTACTTAGCACTTTTTGACATGCCCTACCACTTCACAACATGAATAACACTCCCTGACACACATTGGCACTTGGAAAGTATTAGCACTTGGCAAGAATTAGCATGCTTGACGTGCATTGAGATGAATTGGTATGCTTTGGCATGGTTTAATATTAAATTTATTTTAGATCAATTATTCGAAAGTATATGAGAATGAATATAGGAAGATATGGCATTTAGAATGAACTAGCACTTGGCAATTGGCACATATTCGCACGTAGTGTACTAGTGTTGGTGTGCCTAGCATGTCCCTGATGGAATAGGTAAATTGATGACTTGTTATACCTCTTATGTGTTCATATCATTGTATTATAACTTTTTTATCCCTTTTGTTTCCTTGATTGTCCCTAACACACATTGTCACACCCTTGCACGTCTTGGCATGCCTTAGCACTTGGAACATCTTAGCATGTTTGACATGCCTTCACACTATCTAGCACATGTTATCATTCCCAAGCATGCCTTGGAACTCATGCACTAACAAATAGCCTTACCTGGGAACATTACATTACCTGGAACACCTTGTCATTCCCTAGTTGTCATACCCTCATAGATAGCCTTACCTTTTTTGCAACCTGGGAACCCAACTAAGTCATTAGCAAATAAAATTTGTGCCCAATCCAAAGTCTCCCTTTATCTAAAATTACTTTGTCCACACCTTATCACAACAATAGGCTTCCATATTTCAAGTCCTATTCTGAACTTCTCCTAAAAAACTTAATCCTTGGGACACCTGGAATTCATTGAAACTCATTAGTACACACTCTTATTCATTCATTTCCAAACATTTTGACCTAATTATCCATTATTTTCCCCTGTAACTCTCTAACACTCCTCAAAATGCATTTCCATTGTCTTCCATGTGTTAGCACACCTTTTCATTCCTTGGCATGACTTAGCACTCCTTAGCTATCATGCCCTCACAACTACCCTTAACTTTTTTTAGACTTGGGAAACCAACCAAGTCCATCTTTGACTATAATAGCTTGACCAAGTTACATTTACTACAACTATAATATTCCTTGTTCACCTAAGAACATCCTATAACTCATCTTAAGCTACTCATTTCCAATCTCAACTCATCCTACTTAACAAGTTACCAAGTCAAGGCTCACATCCAACTATGGCCATAAAAAAAGTAATAAACATAGTTTACATCTTAACATGTCATAACACCTAGAAATTTTAACACTCCCTTAGCACTATGTGGGATGTGTTAGCATCCCCCAAATTTATTGCCATGTTTTTCACCCCTTAGCACACCCTAGCACTCCATGAAATTCCCTAACACTCTAACATGCCTTGGAACTACCTAACATATAACCTTGTCACTCCCTCCTTAGAAGACTTGGAAGCTGCTAACACTCCCTATAACACACTCTTATCTGTTAATTTCCATGCATTTTGAACTAGTTCTCCCTTGTGTTTATGTGGAAATCCCTAACACTCCCTGGCACACATTGGCATACCCTGACACCTAACACCCTGGCATTACTTAGAACTACCTATCATACCTTGTCACTCCTTGTTGTCTCGAGGGGTCCTGACCCAGGTTTAGAGGTTAAGGTTTTCCAACAAATCCCTATACTACTAGCCCTTTCAGCAATGACCTTCTTGCAAAGGCCAAAGTCTCACCTGAATCAGTATGGGAGGGTGCTGGAACCAGGTTTCCGCACCTTGAGAAAGAGTAGGTAAGTAAAGAAGATCCGCGTTCATAACCTATCAAGTTAGCATAAGACAAGTATGTTCGCATGTTTATTAATAGTACAATCCACAGTATAATAGAGCTATTACCATGCATAGAGCTAATAAATACCTTCACATCCACATGCATATCAGCAGTTATCAATACACAATATCATAACTCATCATTAACAGAGTACAAATATACTATAACACAGACAGATTCACAACATAAACAAATAACGCAACTGTATTCGTAGCTACAACAAATCCCAATGGTTTGCATCAAAAGTAACACATTAGATCCAGACAACAGAATATACTTCAACAATACTCCGCATATATTAATATCAGAACCGGCTTACAATCCCAAAATACCACCTGTGCACACAGCCAGTAGGGTTCGTACACAACATGACAGAGGATCTCCATCCACATAGCCAGCAGGAGTCCTTACCCAAACAACCCAAAATACATCTAACAATTTGCACTTAGAATCATATGTAATTCTTGCCCACCTTAAGACTCAAAAAGTTCATCTATTTATATCGACTTATCCTACACTTCCAATGGTCCGCAAACCATGGTTTGTGGACTCTTGGTCTACCCTTGACCCATTATAATGCATTCGGGGCTTTGACCCACCCAAAAAACTTGCATTATGATAAATAATACCAAAAATATACAAAATTGTACAAAATTCGCAACTTTTAGGGGACCCTATTTTAGCAGTCCCCCAACACAATCTTGCGACTTGTCCCAAGTCACTGTGATGGTGGGGTCTCCACCTATGCTTGTAGTAGCCTGATCATTTCTACCAGTGGGGGTAGCACTCCTTCAGTTTGTGTTGCATAATTTTGAGCAACATCTACCAGCTTTTGTGAAGTCAGTCCTTCTGTTGTGGCAGTGACGCTCTCTAGATTCTGGTTCAGCTGCTTAACAACGACATCAATGTCTTGCGAGAGTTTCAGGGCTTCATCGGCCTAAGGCTTAAGGAGGTCACTGAGAGCCTTATTATACTGGTGAAATTCATTAATATCATCATGAAGGGAACTGCCGCTTCACAGTCGTGCCAAGAATTGAGCAAGAATCAGAGTAGGCATAGTGGCTTCTAGCTGCTCAAACTCTTCTTCCTTCTGGCATAGTTCCTGGTTGATTTCATGGAGGAGAGGGTCCCGCTACACCTTGGTCCATAACTGCATGGTTGTTTCCAATAATTGGGCACCCTGAGAAATTTTTCCTATAATTATATTTGTAGCTGCGGAAACCAGCGCAGCTCATTGGGCTCGCACCTCTGGTGGTGTCTCTGGCTACAACGTAGCTTGCAAGTCTACGATTTGATGTTCCATCCACATTTTGACCACCTAAATCTCTGTCCTTGAGGCCTTTAATGCTGTGATGAACACCTCAATATTGGCCTGGGGGGTATTCGTGGCCGGGATTTCTTCTGTAACATCTACAAAAAGTATACTAATTAAGTGTTCCAGCTCCATTTGCTATGCAGTGGAAAGGGTACATGCAGCCTGTACCTAGGAATCTTTAGCGTTTTTTTTCCTCAATTGTCTACTTAGCTACACTGAGCTGATGGTGCACTCGATGGTCTCTATGTTGAATTTCCTCAAACAAGGAGGTGTGGAGAACCTACAATGCTTCATATGGCAACCTAGCTAGATCTAGCTATACCTCTGCACAGGCCTGGACTTGCAATCCAAAGTCGGGTGGACTTATCGCGAGGGCTACACCGGGCAAGGAACAGAGGCCGATTTTCACTGTAAGAAGTGTTGTGCTACTAGTTGTTGAGGTTGTTCATACATGAATCATATTTTTTTGTAGCATGTTCATCTTTAGCTGCATAGTCAGAGCTCGTCCTGAAGTGTATCGACCGTGACTCTCTGTTGCTCTTCTAGAGCCAGCCATTTGTCTTCTACAACCAAAGTGACTGCATCTATTATTTGCTCGAGGTCCCCTTTATTTAATGTCACTACTTTGTCACGTACTGATCATTGAGAGCACTGCTTCTTTCGTGGCCCTTTAGCAGGGTCAACCGTTCACTTGGTTCCCTGAGGGGATTCAACACCTCCCACCTCCTGACCTTTGGTACCGAGGTCTTACTATGAATCCTTCTGTGCTACTAATTCTGCACCCTTCCCTGTACTCTTACCAAGCTACAAACCCTTATGTGATGTAGCTTTAGTGCCCTTCCCTATGCTCTTGATTATTCCTCCAGTGTATTTGGTGATGCCAGGTGGGGTAACCTTCATGGTGCTTGTTCCTTCAGTGCCTTTCGCACCTGTTTTGAAGCCAAGCTTCCAGTGAGGAGGCCATTGCGCAATTAAATGATCAATTTCTTAATTAGAAACCATATAGGGGATCGAAACCCATGTAGGATCCTTGCGGTCTCAGATTTGGACGTTATGCATAGTCACCTAGAATGCATCAATTCTTTTAAACTTATCATAGATGGCTGGAGATAGATGTGGCCAGGAGTTGATAGTTGCTACGAGCCCACTCTGAAACAATACCTAGAAGACTTGGTTGTCCTAAATGCGTTGTGCATCCTTAGAGTCCCACAAGTTCGTATATCGAGCCCCCTCGCACATGTCTGGGGTGAGCTCAGGGAGGATTGATTCGTTAGGTGCTTCCCAGGCGAGCAACACAATGAGAAGTAGCAACCAGGAATAACAAAAGGCTTGTCCTTTCTCCTGGGATTTTCAGAAATTGGCCAAAAACTCGTTACACAAGTATTGGGACCAATTGAAGTTGACCCCTTTCTCGCATCGACCTACCAACTGAATTACATATATGGGGATAGAGGCCACCTGGAATTTTCACATCATCTTGCGTGCCAATAACAGGGTACCCAACTATGTTCTAGGGTCACTAATGGATTTGATCATGAAGCCTCGGGTGTTCCGCTCCACATGTTAGGTTTTGTACACATAGTTAGTGATCTTCCCCTCGTAATTCTTACCAATGTGTAGCAAAGGGGTTAGTCCCCCCAACACAGGCTTATTCACCAGGTACTTCAAAGCCGAATGATCTGTCAACATTTTTAAGTGCCCCCCTAAAAAATAATGTCGATATTTCTATAATTCATAGACCATAGCCAAGCCCTCCCGCTCTGTGGTAGAGTAGTTGCACTTTGCACCAGAGAGTTTCCTACTAGCAAATGCAGCCAGATGATCAATGTCTCCGTCGCCAGGATGTGTAAGGACAACTCCCAGAGTGATTCTTGATGCATTTACGTGAACATGGAATACCTTCGCCCAATCGGGAAAGATGAGGATAGGCACATAGACCATATTATCCTTGAGTAGCTTGAAGCTTTTCGGACATTTTTCATCCCAAGAAAATGAAACATCCTTATTAAGCATTTTTTCCATAGGTGTTGTGATCAGCCTGTATCCTTGAATAAAATTCCTGTAGTATCATGTATGTTTGAGGATCGAATGCAGTTGTTTCTTAGTTGTAGGTACTGCCAGATTTATGATAACTGCAACTTTCGTAGGGTCAACCATCAACCCCTGTTGGTAAACTATATGTATGAGCAATATTATGAAGGGGACGCAGAATATGCACTTCTTGATATTAAGGGAATTCTGGTGTTTTCTACAGGCATCCAACATCATGTGCAGGTTCAAAACGTGCTTCTTCACTAAGCCGATGATAGTCAAATCATCAAAATAAACCTCCAGAAATTTTTGTATGAACTCTTTGAGCACTACGACTACTAATCATGAAAATATAGCAGGGGCATTCTTGAGTCCAAACGGCATGACCGTATACTGAAAGGATCCCCATTTAGTAGCAAACGTAGTTTTGCTACGATATTCAGGTGCGAGTCTGATCTGATGGTAGCCTAAGAACCCATCAGTAAATGAGTACACTTCCTGCCCTCCTTCGCTATCAAGGATTTCATCTGAGAACAATGTCGGAAAGGGATCATGTACACAGGCATCATTCAATTTTCACAAGTCCACAAAGATTCGTATTCCCCCATTTATATTTTTCTCCTGAACCACCATTAGATTTACCCAGTCTGACTGTTCGACTGGTTTGATGATACCTATGGTGAGCATTTTATCGATTTCTTCCTTAGCCTTTTTCTTATACATAGGATTTAGCCGATAAGGGCGTTGCTTCACAAGGCACACATCTAGTTTGAACATGATGCGCATAACCCCTAGGTCCCTTGTGATCCCCTTGAGCTCTGAAAACTTCTTTGAGAATAAGTCCTGATATTCTATGAGCAGTTCTAAAACATTTCCAACTGTATCATCATCCCATTAATCCCCAATTTTATCCAACTTAGGTTTCTCTTCTATGCCAATGTTGACTTCTCGCAACTTCATAGGCTTCATATCATCAATAGTTTGTAGTGGGGGTCCTGCAACTGCACGCTCTCCCTTCGACTCTGGGATAGAGACATTGCAGGGATCCTCATCGCAAGCTTCTATGGCTATATTGTGGTAGTTGGAAACATCCTACATCTGTGTTTCCCACGTTGGTGCCCCAAATGCTGCGTAAGGGCGTGATTCATCAAATACGAAGGTATCTATATCCTGCAGAGCTTTGTCAAGCACCTTCGTTCCCCTTGTTAGCCTGAATGTCCCTACAAATGCATCCTTTAATGTTTCCCAGTGGTGAGTGCACTGATTTAGCTCCACATCTAATTACCATGCGGTGGGAATTGGTCCCAAGGCATGAATAAACAGGTGAACCCATTCTTCTGTACTTCAGTCACACCATTTTTCCATCCAAGTGAACAGATGCTCACGGGGATCTCCTGGGCCAAGGAAAGTTTTTACGTGCAAGTGGGCTAGAGGTTCGAATCACAAGATCATCATATCTTGACACTCTTCCCAATCCTAGAACACCCCCTTATGCATGTCCCACCACCTCGCAGGTGTTGTGCGCATTGCTAGATTAAGGGCCCATAACCTTCGCTCTCTTAGAATGTGAGCTTCAAATGTTTGTAAGAACTCCTTATTACTACTAGAACCATCAAGGTAGGGCAGTTTTCATACCTCTGAAGAGATGCATCGCAGGTCCCTTGTGATCCTTAGACATAGCATCGTAGATACATCGTGTAACCGGTTCTGCCAATTTTCCATCTCTTCATCAGAGTCAGAGAAACATTTGCTATCATTTTCCCAGCAAAGTACTCCATCAGTTGTGGGATTGATCCAATCTTCATCTCACACAGTTAAATTATAGATGAGATCCACATCCTCTTCTTCGTGCACCAGCTCCGTATACCGTTCTCCTTCCGTAGGTTCTAATGGTACTATCACCTGCGTGCCATCATTTTCAAACACCATGCTTATTTTCTTCAAATTGATAATACCTCCCATATTTATGGCCCAGTCCAATCCTAGGAGTGCAGGATAGGGGTCCGCATCTTCTACAATATGAATGACCTTAAATTTAGCCCAGAACTTAACTCCTATGATATCTACCATGATCTTTGACATCCTTCCCAATGGTATAATATTTTGCTGATTGGCCATGCATAACTGGATAGTGGACCATTCCAACTTAGGTTCTCCCATTCGCTACCAGGTTTTTCTAGGCAATACATTCACATCTAATCCTAGGTCCAAAATAACCTGATCCATTTCATAATCACTGATTTACGTTGTTAGTCAGATTTCCCTACCAGTGTGTTTCTTATGTTTGTACAGTTTGTTCACATCCTTAATTTCTAGGGGTGGATTAGTTCTTTCCGCACAGCTATCTATTAGTGCTTGGAGGTTTTCTACATCCCGTTGGTTGTGCAGTAGCTACTACACCATTTTTTGGTAATCTAACCTATTACTATTAGATGGACCTAAGTACACCATGTAAGACCAACTTTACCCTAAGTAAAATTGCTTTCACTATGAAAAATAACTTAGTAAACCACATTTATTAAGTTGTTTATGGTCTAAACAAGAAACCCCATGAGGAAATATTAAATAAATCCACATTTGTTTGATTTTCCTCAAGGAATAATTAGTTAAACAACAGTTTAATTAATATTCCTAGTCATATTTAACCCAAAACAGGAAAAGTAATTAGATAAATTATTATTTATCTTATTATTTTCTATGAATAATTATTTAAACCTTATTTAAATAATATTCCTTATTAAATTTGACACAATCACTCATAAATAATTAGATAAATCATTATTTATTTGATTATTACTCAACCACATCCTTAAAATAATAAATAAATCATTTATTTATGTATTATTTACAAATAAAGGGGTTTGACCCAAGTCAAATTCTTTTTCCCTCCAACAAATATAATAAAATATTCCATAAAGGTTAGATCTGGAATTGGTTAATAATATTTTAATTATGCACCAATACATAGACTAACTTAATATTTTGTTATAAATAGGAGGTTTTTTCCATTCATTCACTACCTTTTGTTGCCTAAATATCACTCTGGATCTATACTTTTGGTCTGGCTTTGATCCACCATCATTGTCATATTTTGCTACCAATTTTCTTGTGAGTTCCCTTTGAGTTCCATTTTTTGTCTGGGTTTTCTACACCATCAAGAGAGGGGGATTTATATCTGAAGTGCTGAGGATTTACAAGAACCCATCCCATTGAGGAGGACTGGTAACATCCTTATATGTTCTCCTCCGAGGTGTCATAAATACAAAAAATTCTTTAAAAAATTCTTGTCTTTTCTATTAGATGCATGGAGAAACTTTTTCTTTTATTTACTGCTTAATGTATTTTAATGCATAGATATAGATTTTGCAGCATTTATCTCGGTCAAATAATTACAGATCTAAAGATATTGGCATCCATATTTGATTTTAGGGTTTTTTTTTATGTGCGGCTAAAGTGAGCCTTTTTCTTACGCTTGCGATTAAGATTCATACTAACAACTGGGGACTCCACTAGGGATTACGATTACGACCTCTATCGTTTTTCAGATCCCTGCATACCCAGTTGCTTCAAACCATAGTATTTCTCTTCAGCTTCTTGTTTTGATTTTCTTGATGTTTTTTTTAACCTATAAAATCCTAAAACATTGAAAATTATAACTTCTATGTGTTTTTGGACCTATTGCGCGGATGACAGGCATCAGCCACAGCTGAGACAACAAATTTTTCTGAAACCTGTTCCTGAGAGTTACGGAAGTGTAGGTCACACATTTTGGGCCAAAACCTGCAACCTGAACCTCCAGGGCATAGAAACCAGGACAAAACCTATGACCTGAACCTCCACGGCACAGAAAACAGGCCAAAACCTGCGACCTCTATAGAAAACAGGTCAGAAACTGCGACTTGGACTTTTTGTGGGAATTTTTCTAAGATTTTTTGGGTTTGTCTGGGCCTCTGTTCAGGGTTATCTGAACTCCGTCTCCACCCATTTTTGACCTGTACTTGTTCTATTTTACTCAAAAAAGTGGGAACCTAGCCCTATAGGGCTTCAATACCCTCCACCTTTTGTGGAAGAGTTTTAGCTACTGCAGGTTGTCTGAAATAGCAGAGTGTTCAACCATTTTTTCAGATCTGATCCCTTACCTTCAGATCCACTTTAGATTGGTTATTTATCCGTCCAAAACACTTCCTTTTAGTTTTATTTGGGTTTTCCTCTAGGGTCCCCTCTGCTTCCCTCCAGGTTATAGCCTTTCGCCACCTCATTTACATCAATTTTTCCTCTGATTTTTTAATGTTTTTATGCACCTATTTCCAGAAGATCTGACCTTTAGATCTCTATCCCTCCCATTAGGGGAATTTTGAGGTCTAAATTGGGCCCCCTAAGAAAAATGTACAACCAAAATAGACTTTATGAGAACAAATAGTATTCAAGATGATGATGTCAACCATGGGGGATGATTCAACATTTTTGGAGTAAAAGAGTTAAAATAATAGAAAATAATAAAATAATAAAACTACTTTTTAAAATTGTATTTTCAACTTCTCTCCTTAATTTTTTCCTAAAATTTCAAGCAAGAGTACTTGTTGGATGCAAAATTTCATTTCTTATCCAAGGATTACCCATGTTGCATACTTTCGATGGACCTTCCCACACGAAAAATGAGAAATACATGAAAAAACGTGATTGCAATCACGTTTTTCATGTATTTCTCATTTTTTTGTGTAGTATGGTCCATCAAAAGTATGCAACATGGGTACTCCTTGGATGAAAAATTAAATTCTGAATCCAACAAGTGTTTCCGCTCAAAATTTGAGTAAAAATTTAGGGAGATAAGTTGAAAATACGAGTTGAATTTTTTTAAATTATTTTATTATTATCTTATTATTATTTTATTCTTTTTTCCCTCTAAGATTTGATGATGTAATATAATATTATTTTATTATTTCCACTATTATTTTATAATTTCCTTAGGAGGCCCATTTTAGACCTCAAAATTCCCCTAATGCGATCTTAGATCTATTGGCTATTTTGGTGTGCTTTGACTAGATTTTTTGCCCACCTACAGACTACTTGTTGAGAGGCCCACCTCCTTGGGTTTAGATTAATGCATAACTAGTTGTTTATTTTTTGTTATTTCAATTTCATATATTGTTATCTACAATTTTATTTACAATTATACAACACACTTTTTCTTTTTCTCTACAAACGTCGGGGTTTAGAAATTAAAATTTACACACTTAACACACACACACCCTAAGTGAAGAAGAGCTTTGTTGACATGGCCAAGAAAAGACTTTAAACATTAAAATCAATTAATCTTGCACCTCTCTGCCCTTGTTTCAACATTGTAATCAGTTGATCGTACACCTCTTTGCCCTTTTTGGTCTCTCTTCCCTTTGTGCCCTGTTTGTGCCTTCACCATTGCACTACCAAGGCATTTATCCTGGAGACTTCTAGACCTTCATCCTCAGTTTTTGGTAGGAAGAATTACTTCTCCACGTAGGATTCGAGTTAGTCCTCCATCGAGTCTGCACTCCAACTCCTGTTCTAGTTTAGTGGGTTCCTCTTCTGGTTCCGCCCCCGGTTCTCCCCCTGTCACCTTCACCATGTCTGGTTCACGACCTAACATTGGTCGTAACCCCAGCCCTAATGTTGGGAATACTACTAGTGGGACCGAAACATGAACTACCCCAGCTACGCCCTTGCTCCCCTATATGGCAGGCCTCAATCTTCTTGATTTTAACCAGTTGATCAATGAACCTATGCACCATGATGCTAGTTGACCTGCTATGCCGACCAAGCTCCCTTCAGAAATCCCCAAGTTTGAAGGTCTTGATAGAGATGATCCTACAAATCATGTTCAATATTTCCACATGTGGTGTTCATATAACTCCATTACCGATGACTCTGTCTGTCTTTGGTTGTTCCAACATACGCTTACTAGAGAAGCTTCTAAGTGGTATGTTGATCAGGCCTCATCCTCTCATACCACCTTTGTGACTCTTGCCCGGGCTTTTCTGTCTTATTTCCAGCTTCCCCTTCGTTATGACACTAGTACCAAACTTTTGACTTCTTTTCGTCAATCGTCTGCGACCCGCCTATCTGATCATGTCCAGGAATGGCAGAGAAGAAAGAGCCTATGTTGAGCCCCTACCTTCAAAGACCGTGTCTACATGGATTGGTTCCTTAGATCTCTTTTTCCTCCTATAGGAAAAGATGTCGCATCACATTTACCTCAAACCAAAGAAACCGCTCTCCAGATTACGTTAAAATATGACCTTATCTACACTCAGTCAAGTTATGTTTATACCATTCTACTTGATCTTCCTAGACTCGGTGGTGCCAATGCACCGGGGGCATCTCATGCCACTGACGATATCATTGGAGATCTCTCTCATCCATATGCTTAGCCTCCTATGGGCTATGGTTTCCCTCAGGGAGGGGCCATCACCTCCTGCACTTTTCCCCCTCCCAGTAGCATGTATCGAAGATACGGCATGCCTCCTCCTTTTTCCCAACCTCCTATTTACCACAATGTTACTCAATCTCCTTATTATCCATATCCATAGCTTGGTGCTCCAGCTCCTTAGGCATTAACACCTCTGCCTCCCTTGCCTTCTCAACCCCCACAACAGCAGCCACCGCCCCCTCAGGGGCAGGTGTATGCACAGAGGATGCAACTAATCCTCTTACTTCCAAAAAGAAGAGGAAATGCACTCAAAAACAATCTTTCCCCTGTAATCCTAGACCTAATCCTCAAAATAATTCACCTAACACTGATAACTAGCAACATGGCACTCATTCCAAGCAGGACAGGCCTGTTCGCACGAATAAGCCTTGTTTTTGTTGTGGTGTTTATGGCCATTACACACATGATTGTCCTCTTTTACCACAGATGTGGTAGATGTGAGAGTCTCAAGAAGCATTGCGAGCACAACAAGCCTCCCCTTCCATCCCTCCCAATCCTGTGCCTAGTCACCTGGCTGTGTTTACTAATCCTTTCCCTTAGCAAGGATTCGTGGCTACCCAACCACCTTAAGGTTAGGTAGCCACTCAACCTCCTCCATCTGGTACCTCCGATTACTAAATTCTCATGATGAACTCTGACCAACCTATAATCGTAGACCTCAACCTTCAGACTCAACCCTGTTAGTACAAAAAGCCTCTGGCTACATATGTCCCTGAGCCCTCTTCTTCAATTTCTATAGAGCCTCTTTCGACAACTAATGGTCCTTTGCAGATCTCTCAGCAAAAGGTAGAGTTTAATACCAAGATCCCTAAGGGACCACTATGCCGAAACATTGCTTTTGGCAAAGCTACCCATTCGTATAGTATAGTAGATGATTTGGCACAATCTCCTGCTGCCATCTCAACACTGGAACTCCTCCAATCATTCCCTTCACAATGAAAATCTCTACTATCTTCCATGGGAATTGTAGATCCTTCATATTATTGATTGATCATATTCAATGTTGATTGGTCAGAACCTCCTCCTCTTCCTGCTTCGGTCGCCTTCCAAATGCCAGTCCAAATCTAGAACGCCAACGTTTCTCGTTGTATCATTGATGAGGGGGCATCCACCTGTGTGATATATACTTTAGTTTGGAAGAAACTCAGATCACTTGAGTTGGTCCCTTCCACGATTACTCTCTGAGCATGGGATGGCCACACCTCCCAACCCATTGGTCTCTTCCACAATTGTCCTATTACTCTTGTGGGCAAGACTATTTGCGTTGATGTAGAAGTCATTGACATCCCCTTAGATTACAACATTCTATTGGGTCTTAGCTACACCTATGCGATGTTTTTTGTACCATCTATGGTTCACCACAAGATTTCATTTCCCCATAATGGAAAGATAGTCACCATCGACCAGTAGACATATTATGAACTAAAGTCTCAGACCTCCCATGAGTCCATCATATCTTCAGTGGCGAATAAGCGAATCGTCAATCCCTTGACCAGTGTCTCACTTGGAGTTTAAAAATACTCCTCTTTGCTTGGTAAATTCCCTGGTCTTCCTACTCCTGTCTCTGATCCCAACTCATCAAATGTTTGCATGATGCAATCGTTTCGGGCTTCCCTCAAGCGGCCTGCTTCAACTAGTCAACAGCCTTGCCCTCCGCAGACTAATCCTATCCCTTCGGTTCAGCCTTCTGGACCCCCTCCTCCTGGATCTTCACCTAAAACTGGTATCTATGAGCCTCTCTACCCTCCTGGAAGGATTCCTCCAGGCCTCAACCATCTCAGAGCCGTCCCGCCTGGCCATTACCCCTCAGGTTAAATACCGTTCCTAGCTTCCCTTCCTAGAGTGTTCTCGGTACCTGTCATGGCTACCCTATATCTTCCTAACCTGACCCTAGGGATTCATTTCTGGTACCTCGATCCCATAGCCACTACCCCGCCTATTCAACCAAAACCTTATCTTTCTTTGACCCCGGTTCAACCAGTCCCTATGACTTCTCCTGCTACTACAGTGCCTCAACCACCTCAAGAGGAACCTTATCCTATTGCGACAACTTCGGGTAAAAAGGGAAAAGCTCGCAAGAGGACATCAAAAGGCAAGGCTGCCCCAACTAACCCTACTCCTCCTTTGCCTCCAAATCCTTGTGCTTTGTGTGATTTCATTGATCATGCCACCCATACCTATCCTGAGTTGCCCCATATCAAGGGCATGGTTAATGTTGCGTTCCCTGAGTCTATGATCATTGAAGCCTCTATTTCTTCCTCGATTACAGCCAAGAACCCTAATATTATTCACACCAACCAAACTTGTGGTTTTTGTGATATCCATGGCCATTATTCTCACCATTTTCCTTGCCTTACACATTACCATGCCTCTTTAGAGGTAGTTCAAGAGTACGAGGTTGAACAGAACCAATCTGCCTCTCCCGTCCTTGCACGCTATGTTGCAAGCCAACTTGAGGATTTACCTACTCCCATTGATATTCCCCCTCCTGATGTCGAGATGACGGATCTTGCAACCACCATCCTCTACCTATCATCATCCATGAGACCCTCGATGGAAACTCCCTTTGAGACTTCCCCTTCTGTTTCACTTGACCTCCCTTTAGCGATCACCCTGGGCTCAACATCAGTGGATCCATTATCTTCTTATTCTTATGCCATCCCCCATGATGATGTGCATGTGAACCTTTCTTCTGATGATGATGATTCAAGTAGCTTTGCCGCGGCATGTGGTCTCCCTTCCTCCAGTCACTCCATCTTTTGTTGTGATGATGACATCATGGAAGCCTTGTCCACCCCTGAATTCATCTTTCCCCCCCATAAGCGGGATGGCACCATTCGTGTCTACGGTGACTTTCGTGGCCTGAGCACAAGCTACACCTCTAGTAGCTCCCACACACCACCTAACCACTGCCGTGTGAGTAGTAGACATCCTACCCAGATTACTCCCTTTCATAGTGTTAGTTCGATTTCTACTTTGAGCTTAGGTTGCTAGCGTTGTTCATCATCCTCCCATTTATGATCTTGTGGCACCTTTTAGATGGACCTCCCATCCACACCTTATATCAGTTATGCCGATGGTGCAAGTCTCTACTCCCAGAATCTAGCCAATGCAAGTTGGGCCATTTTTACCCCCTTACATTCGCTTGTTCTCTCGAACGGTGTATGCATTGGTACGGCTGCCAATAATCAGGCTGAATATTATGTAGTGTGAGGTTTATTAGCGGATTCCCTTTCCCATCTCATCCTCCACCTTCATGTTCATTTAGATTACTTTCTTCTTGTCATGAAATTGAATGGTGTATATCGTGTGCATAATCCTATCCTTTTTAGAAGATATCTATGAGTGAATCTTTTGATGTGTGAATTTGATATCATTACATTAAATAATGTGCACAAAATCATTATGTAGATAGCATTGCAAAGAATATTCTAGATTGGAATTTAGCACATGAATTTAACACAAGGAGATAACATTAAACCATCAAAACGATGCATATCCATAATATGTATTGTATAAAATGTTTTAGAGTCCATTAACTCTGATACATATGACATGACCATAGCATGTTACAAAAACTCGAAAATGGGGGCACCACCTGCCGCTACACACTAATCACTATCTGGAGGATCTTGAGCCAATGGCTCTGCTCCTGCAGCTTGTAGATCACGCATCCCCTATCCGGCCATCACCATGCACCGCATGATCCCTCACCACTCCGAGGGTATACCAATACTTAGCTCTATCTACTGGTCATTCAAGTCTTTCTAGCCGTGCTCTGAAACACTGGTCAAAATCCTCTCACATCTACGATGGATGTCCTCCATGAGGGCTATTGCATCCTCATTTTATGGCACTCTCGATCCACTAGGTCCTACAGCTCCTAATACTATAGGCCATCCCATATACCTGGCCAATTTTATTGGTGTTGTATCTGCATACAAAAAGTGAACGAATCAATACCATATACAATATTTTGAAGATTTACAATGTACATAAAAGGTTAGAAATTTGTCAGTTACCATCAGGCCCCATACTTGACCAGGTGACAGTGGAAAATCTGGGTCCCCACAATAACTCATCCCACTATAGGGATATGTTACACCATTTTCTGGTCATCTAACCTGTTACTATTACATGGACCTAAGTACACCATGTAAGAGCAATTTTACCCTAAGTAAAATTGCTTTCACTACGAAAAATAACTTAGTAAAACACCTTTATTAAGTTGTTTATGGTCTAAACAGGAAATTCCATGAGGAAATATTAAATAAATCCACATTTTTTTTATTTTACTTAAGGAATAATTAGTTAAACAACAATTTAATTAATATTCATAGTCATATTTAACCCAAAATAGGAAATTTAATTAGATAAATTATTATTTACCTTATTATTTTATAGGAATGATTATTTAAACCTTATTTAAATAATATTCCTTGTTAACTTTGACTAAATCCCTCATAAATAGTTAAATAAATCATTATTTATTTAGTTATTACTCATCCACATCCTTAAAATGATAAATAAATCATTTATTTATTTATTATTTACTAATAAAGGGATTTGACCCAAGTCAAATTATTTTTCACTCCAACAAAAATAATAAAATATTGCATAAAATTTGGATCTTGATCTGGTTAATAATATTTTAATTATGCACCAATATCTAGACTACCTTAATAGTTTGTTATAAATAGAAGGGTTTTTCCATTCATTCATCACCTTTTGTTTCCTAAGATCACTCTGGATCTATACTTTTGGTCTGACTTTGATCCACCATCATTGTCATATTTTTCTATCCTTTTGCTTGTGAACTCCCTTTGAGTTCCTTTTTTGTCTGGGTTTTCTACACCATCAAGAGAGAGGAATTTTAGATCTGAAATGATGAGGACTTACAAGAACCCATCCCATTGAGGATAACTGGTAACATCCTTCTATGTTTTCCTCCCAGGTGCCCTTAATATAAAATTCATTCAACAAATTCTTGTCTTGTCTATTCGATGCATGTAGTAAATCTTGTTTTATTTACTACTTAATATCTTTTGATGTATAGATCTAGATTTTTTCAGTATTTATCTTGATAAACTAACTGTATATCTGAAGATATTGGCAGCCATATTTGCTGTTAGGGATTTTTTTTATGCACAACTAAAGTGGTCTTTTTTCGTACACTTGCAATTAAGATTCATACTAACAACTGGCGACTCCACACGGATTTACGACTACGACCATTGTCGTTTTTCTGATCCTTGCATATCCAGCTACTTCAAACCATAGGATTTATCTTCAACCTCTTGTTTTGCTTTTCTTGATGTTGTTTTTAACCTCTAAACCCTAAAACAATAAAAATTATAACTTCCATGTGTTTTCAGACCTATTGCGTAGGTGACAGACATCAGCCACAACTGAGATGACACATTCTACTGAAATCTACCTTCGAGAATGCTGGAAGTGTAGGTCACACATTTTGGCCCTAAACTTATGACTTAGAGCTTCAGGACACACTTTTTAGCCCAAAAACTGTGACCTCTGTAGAAAATAGGTTAGAAACTGCGACCTGGACTTTTTGCGGGAGTTTTTCTGAAATATTTATGGGTTTGTCTAGGCCTTTGCTTAGGGTTGTATAACCTCCGTCTCTACCCATTTCAGACTTGTACTTGTTATTTTTTACCCAAATAAGTGTGAACCTAGCCCCCTATGGCTTCGGTACCCTCCACACTTTGTGAAAGATTTTAGCTGTTGCAGGTTGTATGAAATTTTTAGAGTATTCAGCCATTTTTCAAATCTGATACCTCACCTTCAGATCCACTTCAGATTGGTTATTTATCTATCCAAATCACCTCATTTAGTTTTGTTTTTTTTTTCCTCTAGGGTTCACTCTATTTCCCTCCACGAGATAGCCTTTCGCCACCTCATTTACAACAATATTTCCATTGATTTGTTATCGTTTTTTACACCACTTTCCAGCAGTTTTGACACTTAGATCCCTGTCCCTCTCGACCTTAGATCTATTGGCTATTTTGGTGTTTTTTGACTAGTTTTTGCCCACCTACAGACTACTTGTTGAGAGGCCCACCTTCTTGGGTTTAGTTTATTGCATTATTAGCTGTTTATTTACTGTTATTTCAGTTTCATATACTATTATCTCGAGTTTTATTTACTGTTACACAACACACTTTTTATTTTTTTCTACAAACGTCTAGGTTTAAAAATTAGAATTTACACACTTTACACACACACCTTAAGTGAAAAAGGGCTTAGTTAACACCACCAAGAAAAGACTCTAAGACATTGAAATCAATTGATCGTGCACCTCTTCGTCGTTGTTTCGACATTGTAATAAGTTGATCCTACACCTCCTTGCCCTTATCGGTATCTTTTTCCTTTGTGTCATATTTGTGTCGTCAACATTATGCCACCAAGGCATTTTTCCCAGAGAATTCTTGGCCTTCATCCTTAGTTTACGGTAGGAATACTTACTCCTCTGCGTAGGATTCGTGTTAGTCCTCCTCCGAGTCTCCACTCTGACTCTTCTTCTGGTTCATTGGGTTCTCCTTCTACCCCTAGTTCTCCTCTTTTCACCTTCACCATGTCTGGTTTAGGACCTAACGTTGGTGGTTTCCCTAGCCCTAATGTTGTAAATACTACTAGTGGGACTGCAACAGGCACTATCCTGGCTACTCCCTTGCTCCCCTATAAGGCAATCCTCAGTCTTCCCAATTTTGACCAGTTGATAAATGACCCTATACACCATGATGCTCCCTTCCGACATCCCCAAGTTTTAAGGCCTTGCTAGAGAAGATCCTACAAATCATGTTCGATCTTTCCACATGTGGTTTTCTTCTAACTCCATTACTGATGACTTTGTTCATCTTCGCTTGTTCCAACGTACGCTTACAGGCAAAGCTTTTAAGTGGTATGTTGATCAGGCCTCATCCTCTCATACCACCTTTGCGACTCTTTCTCAGGCTTTTCTGTCTTATTTCCAGCTTCCTCTTCATTACAAAATTGGTACCGAGCTTTTGACTTCTTTCTGTCAATCGTCTACAACCCACCTATCCGATCATGTCTAGGAATGGTGTAGAAGAAAGAGCCTATGTCGAGCCCCTACCTTATAAGAACATGTCTACATGGATTGGTTCCTTAGATCTCTCTTTCCCCCTATCGACAAATATGTCGCATCGCATTTCCCTCAAACCGAGGAAGATGCTCTCTAAATTACGTTAAAATATGACCTGGTCTACGCTCAGTCGGGTTATGTTTATACCATTCTACCTGATCTTCCTAGACTCGATGGTGCTAATGCACCAGGGGCATCTCATGCCACCGATGGTATCGTTGGAGCTCTCTCTCATCCATACACTCAACCTCCCTGTGGGCTATGGTTTTCCTCAATGGAGGGCGAACACCTCTTGCACTTTTCCCCCTCCTGGTAGCATGTATCTAGGATACAACATGCCTCCTCCTTTTGCCCAACCTCCTGTTTACCACATTGTTACCCAACCTCCTTGTTACCCGTATCCATAGCCTAGTGCTCTAACTCCTCTAGCATTAGCACCTCCTCCTCCCTTGCCTTCTTAACCCAAGAAATAGTAGCCATGCCCCCTCAAGGGTAGGTGTATGCATAACAGGGCGCGACTAATCCTCCTCCATATAAAAAGAAGAGGAAAGGCACTCAAAATAAATCTGCTCCCAGTAATCCTAGACCTAATTCTCAAACTAATGCTCCTAACACTAGTAACCAACAACAAGGTGCTCCTCCCAAGCAGGATAGGCTTGTTCGCACGAACAAGCCTTGTTATTATTGTGGTGTTTATGGTCATTAAACACATTATTGTCCTCTTTTACTGGAAATTAATTAGATGTGGGAATCTCAAGCAACATTGTGAGGATAGCAAGCCTACCCTTCCATCCCTACCAGTGCTGGGCCTAGTCAACCAGTTGTTCTTACTAATCCTTTCCCTCAGCAAGGATTTGTGGCTACCCAACCACCTGAAGGTCAGGTGGCCACTCAACCTCTTCCATCTGGTACCTCTGATTACTAGATTCTCATGATGAACTCTAATCAACCTCTAATAGTAGACATCAATATTCAGACTCAGTCCCATTAGTACAACAAGCCTCCTGCTATGTTTGTCCCCAAGCTGCCTCCTTCAGTCTCTACAGAGCCTCTTTCAACACCTAATGATCCCTTGCAGATCCCTTATCCTAAGGTGGAGGTTCATACCAAGATGCCTAAGGGACCACTACGCCGAAATGCTGCTTCTGGAAAATCTGCTGATTTGTATAGCATAGTAGATGATTTGGCATAATCTCCTGCTGCCATTTCAATGTTGGAACTCCTCTAGTCATGTCCTTCACAATAGAAATCTATAATATTTTCCATGGGAATTGTAGATCCTTTCAACGACTGATTTATTGTCTTTAATGTTGACCAGTCAGAACATCCTCCTCTCCCTTCTTCCATCGCCTTCCAAATCCCAGTGAAGATCTGGAATGCCATTGTTTCCCAGTGCATCATTGATGAGAGGGAATCCACCTGTATGATGTCTGCTTTGGTTTGGAAGAAAATCAAATCACCTGAGTTGGCTCCTTCCATGATCACTCTCAGAGCATGGGATGGCCACGCCTTCTAGCCCATTTACATATTCCACAATTGACCTATTACTCTTGTGGGAAAGACTTTTTGCGTTGACGTAGAATTCATATATTCCCCCTTAGATTACAACATTCTATTTGGTCGTAGCTACACCTATGCAATGTCTACTATCCCATCTATGGTTCACTGCAAGATGTCCTTCCCTCATAATGGAAATATAGTCACCATTGACCAGCTGACATATTACGAACCGAAGTCTCAGACCTCCCTTGAGTCCACCATCTCTTTAGTGGCCAATAAGCAAACTATCGATCCTTTGAACATTGTCTCACCTAGAGTCTACAAATATTCCTCATTGCTTGGTACATTCCCTGCTCTTCCTCCTCCTGTCTTTGATCCTAGCTCATCAAATTTTTGCATGATGCAATTTTCTAGGGCCACCCTTAAGCGGCCCGCTTCGGCTAGTCAGCAGCCTCCTCGCCCTTTGCAGCCTACTCCTAGCCCTTTGATTCAACCTTCTAGACCTCCTCCTCCTGGCCCTTCCCCTACAGCTAGTATCTATGAGCCTCTTTACCCTCCTGGAACGGTTCCTACAGGCCTTAACCATCTTGGAGCTGTCTCACCTAGACAATACCCCTCTGGTCAAATTCCATTCCTAGCTCCCCCCCTAGGAGTGTACACAGTACCTATCATGGCTACCCTCTCTCTCTCCCTAACTTGACCCTTGAGATTCCCGTCTGGTACATTGATCCTGCAGCCGCTACCCCGCCTAGTCAACCTAAACCTTATCTTGCTTTGATCCCAGTCCAACCGGTCCCCATGACTTCTCCTGCCATTATAGTGCCTCAACCAACTCAACAAGAACCCCCTCTTGTTCCGACCACTTCAGGTAAGAAGGGAAAAGCTCGAAAGAGGGCATCAAAAGACAAGGCTACCTCAACTGACCCTACACCTCCTCCGCCTCCAAAGCCTAGTTCTTTGTGTGATTTCTTCAGCCATGCCACCCATAGCTATCCTAAACTACCATGTATCAAGACCATGGTTAAAGTTGTGTTCCCTGAGTCTACGGTCCCTGAAGCCTTTATTTCTTCCTCGACTGCAGCCAAGATGTGAAGTTCCTTTTTTAGAAATATCATAATCTATTCTAGATTGAATATAGGGGCATTTACTTGATATGTAACCTTATAGAAAGGATTAGATCCAGAGGCTACCTGGCCCTCTACAGACTCTGTCTATAGATTTTGTAATATTCCCCCTACAGGAACTGCCCAAAGAATGGGGCTACAACAAATGTATGAACATACAATAGATCAACAACATTATTTTAATATTTGTGAGGCAAGAAGATATACATATAGCCAAAAATGATGTTATAGCAGTAAAAGAGTACAAGTTCTTAAGGAAAAAACCTCTCAAGAAAGACAATGCAAGCCTCAACAAGACATGTACATGAAATTAGAGAACACTGATATTTCTACATAAACCCAGGCTATGAGGATGCAGTCTATGACAGAATGCTACTAAAAAATCATGTAAATACATGAATATGACAATATATGGCTCAAATATAATAGGGAAGCAAAGCTCTAACCCTTAGAAACAATAATACATCAATCCTCTAAAGGATTGGCTGAAATATACAAAATGGAAAAAATGTTGGAGTTGCTGGGAAGCAGCTGCAGCTCAAATTTGGAACTAAGTAGAGAAGGATGAAGATGATGAAAAATATTAAGTAGACCTCCTCCAATGGATCTCCTAAGTGAAAGGCCGATCCTTACACTTGAGATCTCACCCTCCAATCAATCTGCAAACCCTCACTACAGATACTCCATGAAAATAATGCAGTCACTAAGAGGGACTACGCAGTGAGTGGAGTAGATCACTGTGGCCAAGTTCCAAGATCTGAAAATCATATCTCAAGCTTCCAATCTGATCTCCCAAAGAAATTAAAGATTTTTTCTTGGAAAAAAAAGTAATGGAAGAGGTGTTGTGAAGTCTCCACTGCGACACCCTTCAACACAGTATTATGCTGCTGCAAAAATAATGTTGTCCTGGAGGAGGATGCTTTGGCCTTCAGCTAAGAAATGTGGAAAATGAAGAACCAACCTTCAATAAGCCTCTCAATAATATGAGGAAATCCTAAACAGGAGTTTCCTGTAAATTCTTTCTAAACAGCAAAGAATGCACAATGTCTGAAGAGACATGAAATCATAAACATGTGCATGAATAAAAATGGCTCTCCTCCTCTCCATATATAGCAAGTGAAGGCTCTCTCTCCATGGGCCCCATCCATTACGGTTTCCTCCATAAAGGAATATTCCCTCCTCTATCTCTATGCTGTCCCATATAGTGCTTTCCACCTCATACCCAATGCTGTTTGACTTGGTCAAACTTAACCAAGCCTCTTTGCAAAAGTCTCCTTTCACACATGAGGGTGTGAAATCTAGTTCCATGGCTGACCCCTTTTCACACTAGAAGGATTTTATCTATGTTTTTATTATGAATGGGCCTCTTCACCCAATTATTCATCTCCTAAGTGAAATTTTCAAAATATAATGTTCCAATTTATTGAAGGCAAAAATTAGGAACATTACAGTCCTCTCCTCCCAAAGGTTGCTTGTCCTCAAGAAACTGCAAGGATAGAACTGGAAAGTCTCCACTCAAGGCATGGGGTCTGAAGTGTGATGAGAAAAATCTCCTCCATGTGGATCCTTCATCCCCAAGCAATCATCCAAACAAAATGAGCCACCTCCCAATAAGGAAACTCCTAAAAATCTCCTTCTACCTCAAGCTCCGGAAATGAAGGTGGGCTGAAAATATGAACATGGTAAGCATTATAGCCTACCCCAAGCTGTCCTTATCTCCACTTATGATAAGTGTAGAGTGTGTGCTGATCCTGGGCTACAAAATTATTTCCCTCAAATGGCAAAGTGAATAAGAATCCTCCAAAGAGTTCTCCTTCGACAATGAAGAACAAGCTGGCCCAAAATGTTTCATCCATGATGAATAGGACAAGATCATCATAGAAAATCCTAATGAGAATTTTTCTGAAGGTCTCACATGATGATACATGGTACAAACAATGTCTCACATGGATACAATGCAGTTTCATCCACTGCAACTTTAGAAAATTACATGGCAAGCAATGTACAAGATTCATCACATCTACTAATAGATAGTAAATGGCTGAATATAACAACAATACATGATCAAGTACTTGCCTATGGCTATACAATGGATGATTACCCAGTCCATGGTCCACCTCAAAAGAGAACACATATGTAGTAGTGGTGGCCATATCTCCTCCCATGCTCCCATTAGAACATGTAGTGTAGAAAATGTGAGAATTTTTCCCACTCAAGGACACATCCAACTCATGTGCCTCTCTCATAATCATGCTTCTTATACGAATCTGATCCATATCATCAAAGGAAGTCATGATCAGCAATAAAATTAGGGAAATTTTGAAGGTTTCATGTGTTGCAAGAATGTACCAACATTTTTCCCTATAGTGACAGCACAGTTTTCCAAACTGTTGCTTTAGAAAATCATATGGCAAGTTGTTTTTTGTTACATGAATAGTTATGTATGTCATGAAAACTACTGATGAATAGAAAATGGATGAGTATATCAACTGATCATACATGAAAGAAATCACTTGCCTAAGGCCATATAAAATATGGTTGTATCCATCATACAAATTGGCCCAATTTTGTCCATGGAGCAATCTGGAAAGCTTTCCCTCTTGTAGAACCATGCACTACAAAATAATGGTAAGAGTATACAAATCAGCCAATGTAAAAACAGATTTCTTACCATATACCGGGAGTAAGATGATGTATGGATCCATGAATGAACCCTCCATAGTTTTTTGGCATGCTCCCATGAATAGGAATGAACTGGGTGCTGCAAGAAGATCCTTCTTCTCATGCTTGGGAATCCAAGTCAAGAAGACTGTAGCATAGTAATAGATGACTCCATCTAATACCTCATCCATATCACCTCCTCTTTTTCCATCAAATGCCACAAATATGAAATTATCCTGGGACCTATGGGTTATGGATCCGCCACACTTCCACTGGGCACATTTCATCCATAGGTCACTGCTCCAAAGAGACAACATTGTTGGCCTATACCCATAGGCTCTCATCAATACCAAGCTCCATTATTTGACATGCTCTTTGTAAAATATATCTCTCATAATGTTGCATTACATAAGAAGCCCCTCCCAAGGTGGAAGTACCTCTTTATCATCAAAATTAAAGGATAGAATTCCATTTCCTCCTCCTGCAACATCATGCAAAGTATGAGATCAATTCTTCCCTTGCTCTCCCAAACAAAGCAACAAAGTATTTTTCTTCCTTCATTTACTCCCATTATACAACTCATGTGATGAAGACACAATGAATTATATGAGTGTCACATAAACATCATGCATCCACACTCTTTGCTCTCAATGATGCAAGTATCCTGCCATCTTTTCTCCATCCTCCTACTCTTAGGAAGAGTGTTTGCCAAGTGATGGCCAAACTCTTTCAAGAGTAACCAGTGCAGCCAAGCCTCTTGCTACCCGGTATCATAAATTTTCAAGTAGCCTCCTAGCTCCTTTCTCATCAACCACATCCACTCAATCACTTGTGGATGCCTCCCTCTTCTCTTCATCTTGGTACTCCTCCCATAAGGGCTACCATCCTCTCAAATCAAATTCCTATCTTTGCACTTCATGTGATGTTGAAAGGCAATCTTCTCAAGGATCAATGAGACCCTATCAAGACCCAAATAGGTGGTAGGAAAAAACCTCCCATCATTATGTGTATGGCTCAAGGGATGTTCAACACAAGCATGAGAGATGTTATCCATCCTAAGATGTCCTCCATCTTCTATCTGCTCTTGTGAGAAAGGAAGGAAATATTTTCACTTCATGGTGTGTTGAAGTGCACTTCTAATGAGATCTCTCCTTGAGACCTCCCTCTCATCAATATTTTTCCAAAACCAATGAGGTCTTGGATTTTAAAGTATAAATTCCTCTTTGAGATGAGAGGAGCTCATTGAGAAAGTGTCATCTTGAAGGGAGAAAGGGTTTCTCACTGCAAGATGTCTACTATCATCCTTCAAGGCTTCAAACCCCAACCTCCCATGTGATATGCAATCCAAAAAAGGCTCAGGAAGATGATGGTTTTTTTTCTCCTTGAAAGTTTTCATGTTGCACAGCGTAGTGCAACCAAGCTTCTCTATGGTAGCAATGGGATTTGACCCATGGTCATGAAAAAGTTAGTCTCCACAATTCTCAAAAGAAATTGTTGTAACAATGGAATGTGGAAATCTTTTCATACCTTGATGTGCATTTGGAACTTCTTGTAGGGCTACAAGAGTTCCTTCCTCCAAAGTGTTGGTTGCTCCAACTGTTGATGCATGTGGCTTCTCCTCTATGAGTGTGACAGTGCTATCACAAGCCTCCTCAAGGGGTGGTGTGGTATTCTCTTCCTTTTCTCTTTCACCATCAAAGATTTGGATCAACCCTTGGATGAAATTTGCAAAAGTTTCCTCCATTGCATGGCTCAAGTGGATGCTCCACCAATCATGGGCTTCACCCTCCAAGTCCAGCACTGAGATTTCAACAACTTCTTTCTCTACAACAGGATGTAGGAAGAAAAATGCCACCAACTCTTTCACCCAATTTCTTGTAGTAGATGACCCATCAAAGGTAGACAACATAAATCTATTGCCTTTGATTTATTTTCTGCCACATGGTCTCTTCTCTTCCTTCAGCTGGATGAAATGAGGAAAATCTAGAGTCTCCTTGAAGGCTCTAGGTTGAGATCTATACTCAACAAGGTAATCACTCAGAATCTGATGATCCAAGTGTCTTCCATGCTCAATGTATTCTTTTGGATGAGAATAGGAAGTGCATGGTCCTTCCTATTATTCTTATTCAATCTCCTTGACCTCCTTGGAGAGGTCTCCTCTGGATCTAAAAATAGATGAGAATAAACTCATCTTCCTCAACATTCTGATCTTCTTGGGCTTAGACTCACAAGCTGAGCCAAGAAAGTTGCTCTGATAGCACTGTAATGTTCCTTTTTCAAAAATATCACAATCTATTCCACATATTGACTATAGGGGAATTTACTGTATATGTCACCTTATAAAATGGATGAGATACAGAGGCTACCTGGCCCTCTACAGACTCTATCTATAGATTTTGTAATATTCCTCCTATAGGAATTCCCCAAAGAATGGGGCTGCAACAAATGTATGAACATACAATAGATCAATAGCATTATTTTAATAGCTTTGAGGCAAGAAGATATACATATAGCCAACAATGATGTTATAGCAGTAAAAGAGTACAAGTTCTTAAGGAAACAACCTCTCAAGAAAGGCAATGCAAGCCTCAACAAGATAAGTACATGAAAATATAGAAAATTGTTATTTCTACATAAACCCAGGCTATGAGGATGCAGTATATGATAGAATATTGTTGAAAAATGATGTCAATACATGAATATGACAATATATGGCTCAAATACAATAGGGAAGAAAAGCTCTAACCCTTAGAAAAAATAATACATCAATCCTCTAAAGGATTGGCTGAAATACACAAAATGGAAAAAATGTCGGAGTTGCTGGGTAGCAGCTGCAACTCAAATATGGAACTAAGTAGATAAGGCTGAAGATGATGAAAAATATAAATTAGACCTCCTCCAATGGATCTCCTAAGTGGAAGGATGATCCTTACACTTGATATCTCACCCTCCAATCAATCTGCAAACCATCACTGCAGATACTCCATGAAAATAACGCAGTCACTAAGAGGGACTGTGTAGTGAGTGGAATAGATCACTCTGTCCAAGTACCAAGATATACAAATCATCTCTCAAGCTTCCAATCTGATCTCCCAAAGAAAGGAAAGACTCTTTCTCTGAAAAACAAGCAATGGAAGAGGTGTTGTGAAGTCGCCACTGCAACACCCTACAACACAGTATTATGCTGCTGCAGAAATAACGATGTCCGAAAGGAGGATTCTTTGGCCTTGAGCCAAGATATCTGGAAAATGAAGAACCATACTTCAAGAGGCCTCTCAATAAGGTGAGGAAATCCTAAACAAGATTTTCCTTGCAATTCTTTCTAAACAACAAAGAATGCACAATGTCTGAATAGACATGAAATCATAAACATATGCATGAATAAAAATGGCTCTCCTCCTCTCCATATATAGCAAGTGAAGGCTCTCTCTCTATGGGCCCCATCCATTAGGGTTTCCTCCATAAAGGAATATCCCCTCCTCTATCTCTACGCTATCCCATGTAGTGTTTTCCACCTCATACCCAACGCTGTTTGACTTGGTCAAACTTAACCAAGCCTCTTTGCAAAAGTCTCCTTTCACACATGAGGGTGTGAGATATAGTTCCATGGCTCATCCCTTTTCACACTAGAGGGATTTTATCTATGTTTTTAATGAATGGGCCTCTTCACCCAATTATTCATCTCCTAAGTGAAATTGTCAAAATATAATGTTCCAAATTATTGAAGGAAAAAATTAGGAACATTACACAAGAACCCTAAAAATATTCACACAAATCCGCCATTATTCCCACCACTGTCCTTGCCTTACACATTACCACACCTCTTTGGAGGTATTTTGGGAGTACGAGGTTGAACAGAACCAATCCGCCTCTCTCGTACTCATGCAGTATGTTGAGAGGAAGTTTGAGGATTTACCTTCTCCCATTGACATTCCCCCTACTGATGTCGAGATGATGGAGCCTACGGCCACCATCCTCTACCTATCATCATCCATGAGACCCTCAGTGGAAGTTCCCCCTGCATATTCCCCTGTTGTTTTGCTTGGCCTCCTTTTAGCGATCTCCCTGGGCTCAACATCAGTAGATCCCTTATCTGCTTGTTCTTCCATCATCCCCCATGATGATGTGCATGTGAACCTTTCTTCTCATGATGATGAGTCAAGTAGCTTCGTCGTGTCATGTGGTCTCCCTTCCTCATGTCACTCCATCTTATATTATGATGATGACATCATGGAAGCCTTGTCCACCCCTGAACTCATATTTCCTGCCCATAAATGGGATGGCACCATTCGTGTCTATGGTGACTTTCGCGGCCTGAGCACAAGCTACACCTCTGGTAGCTCCCACACTCCACCTCACTGTCACCATGTGAGTAGTAGACATCCGACCCAGATCACCCCCTCTCGCGGAGTGTGTTTGATTTCTACTTTGCGCTCAGGTTGCCAACATTGTTCATCATCCTCCCATGTATTGTCTTGTGGCACCTTTTATATGGACCTCTTGTCCACACCTTATATCAGTTTTGCTGATGGTGCAAGTCGCTACTCCCAAAATCTATCCTTGGCAGGTTGGGCCATTTTTACCCCCTTGCATTTGCTTGTTTTCTTGAATGGTGTATGCATTGGTACTGCTACCAATAATTAGGCCGAATATGATGTAGTGCGAGGTTTATTAGCCGAAGCCCTTTCACATCGAATCCTCCACCTTTATGTTCGTTTATATTTCCTGCTTCTTGTCATGCAATTGAATGGTGTCTATTGTGTGCACAATCCTATCCTTTTTAAAAGATATTTACGAGTGAAGCTTTTGACGCGTGAATTTGATATCATTACATTCAGTCATGTACTTAGAGCACAAAATCACTATGTAGATATCATTGCAAAAAATATTCTAGATTGGAATTTAACACACGCATTTAACACAAGACAATAACATAAAACCATCAAAACGATGCATATCCATAATATGTGTTGTATTAAATTTTTTAGAGTCCATCAACTCTGATACATATGACATGCCCATAACATGCTACACAAACTCAAAAAATGGGGGCACCACCTGCCCCTACACACTAATCACTATCTGGAGGATCCCGAGCCAATGGCTTTGCTCCCACAACTCATAGATCATGCATCCCCTGTCCGGCCATCTCCATGTGTCGCATGGCCCCTCACCACTCCGAGGGTAGACCAATATATGGCTTTATGTACTGGTCCTCCAAGTATTTCCAACCGTGCTCTGAAACACCGGTCAGAAGCCTCTTACATCTACGACGGATGTCCTCCAGGATGGTTGTTGTATCCTCATTTTGCTACGCCCTCGATCCACTAGGTCTTGCAGCTCCTGATACTGCAGGCCGTCCCATATACCCTGTCGGTTTTACCAGTGTTGTATCTACATACCAAAAGTGGAAGAATCAATACCATATACAATATTCTAAAAATTTACAATGCACATAAAATGATTAGCAATTTGTCACTTACCATCGAGCCCCCATAGTCAACCAGGAGGTAGTGGCAAATCTGAGTCCCCAAAATAACTCATCCCACTATAGGGATAGTCATCTATGTACAATGGTATCTGATCCCAATGTGCAAAAAACTCACGTCGAAACACCCATCTGACTGCCCCACCTCCTCCTCTGCAAAATAGTCGCCCCCACCAGCACATCCTAGGCTCTCTCGGGCCCCCATCCTGGAGCTTTATATGAGGTCGAAGTGTTGGATCTTATCAAAGAAGAGCAAGCACAAAACTGTACCATATGCATAATCATGGTTCACTTGCTGCTTGCATAGTGAAAATTGTCATTTAAACGAAAAAAACATCATCTGGGCCCACCCATAGTAGGTCCCACTCAACACACTCTCCAAAAGCATCATCTTCCTTTGATGTGGTGGAGTGCCTGGTTTCCCAGGATCTTCAGCACCACTGCAGCCACAGCACGGGTCTCTAACCTCTCTAGAACCCCGATGGGTATTCGAGTCCCCTTGACTTGGAGACCTGGTCGAAAATGGTGCTCTACAAACTCCATGATGTTCCACCCTTGCGATAACACTGGTTGGGTATTCCCAACCATCCTAAGTGGTGGAAGACCAGTTAGGAAATATATATCCTAGACTGTCAACTGAATCTAGGGCCCATGAACTATAAAGAACTCATGGTATGGATCCAAATAGTTGACAATCCGAGCCAATAAGGGCTCTCCAGCTCTCATTAGAGGGTTATCCACAAACTTTAGAACCCAAATCTAGCCAATGCACTGCAGACACCCTGATCCCACCAGATCTTTGACCATAAGTTGTCGAGGTCTCTCTCTCTACAGTTGATCCATAATTCTAGCATACCTACACAAAACAATCATACTTGTCAGTGTAAAGATAGGAAAGATTGTATCCAAACACAAAAACCCAGTTCTCAACCAAAAAATAGCATAGAAAAACTCATCCTTATCAGGTCACACTTTTCAGCCTCAATCCTGGGACAGGTCGGAGTTTTCTGCCCAAAACCTGCTACCCAGTGTGACCTGACCGTGAAGAGGAGAAAGTGTCTGTTCCTGAGCTCTGGGGACCTAAACTAAACTTTCAATCCACTTAAATGAAAGAGTATGGTTAGGCCACTTACCTACAACTGACGGATCTCGATTACAACAGTCGGTTTCTCTGCTATGATCGCCACAAGATTTAGGGCCTTCTCTCCTCTCTACATTCACCATAGCTCCACATGCAAATGAGTGAATTTGGAGGGAAAATTCCTTATTAAAAGAGAAGCCCCTGATTTTTATTGCACCTGTTGTGGCCAAATAGTAGCTCAGTTTGAAAAACCATCTGCACCGTTGGAAATCTCTCACCAAGCCCTAAAATGGGTATATGTTAGTTTTTTATGATTTGATACTTCACCAAGACACATTTTGTCCATGATGCATCACTTCAGTACTCCACAAAATCAAATTTCTACACTTGCAATACTTGTACTTGGGGGCATCACTTTTCCTTCATACTTGTCCATGCTCGTGCTAATTTTCGTCATGAGTAACCATCATATACTCATGTTTTTATGGTCCCCATTGGACCTTCTGTGTGGCATCACCATCACTTCACCCTCGTTTAGAGCATACAAGTTGAGTCATCATTGTATTCATGGATTATATCTTGAGTCCCTTTATATCCCGCTATAGTCCTACATCCTTCGTTTCTTGGTTCCTCTCTCGTGTTGCCCATTATGGCCTTCAGTCCCACTGTCCCCTATCCCTCATGATATTGTGTCAGTCGCTACAAGGTCATCAATGCCCTTTATGCTCTAACAAGGGAAGTCATCTATCTTCTACTTAGTACCCCCCATTTCATCATTATCCCTAGTCTCAGTCTATCAGTCACTCTACTATTTTCTCTCGTGTCTTAGTTGAGGATCCCTTATTGTGTCACCTATGGTGGACCTCCTTCTGTCGACATCAAATTATTCATTCTAGAAAACAGGTCTAGAGGGAAGTGTACCTTGGTTCCAGCTTCCACTCTTGTTTGATGCCTTGGATCAGGAAAAGGGACTTCTTATTTCCCTTTAACTTAATTGTTTCTCAGCTCCAGATCCTTTCAGCATGATCGAGATCTGTATACTTGATGGTTCAGTGATGCAGAAGCTGATATCGGTGATTCCCGGGTGTGTGTGAGATTTTTCAGCCCTCATGAGGGGGTGGCCCTATAGGTAGCCCCCCACATGCCTAGATGACCTCTTCATTATAGCCTTTGATGCTGCTCCATATATTTGACGATGCCGACCTCAGCCATTTGCAAAGCCTTTTTGTTTGCATGTATCAATCAGAGTTTCAGAGCCCTTTCCTATTTACAGGGGAATTTGAGTTGTATTTGTATCTCATGTACTTCGATATCATTATATAATTCCTGGATGTTATCCCAAGCCAAGTATGTATGTGGGATTCAGTATCATTTTTCTACCTGGCTCATGTTTATGCCAGCATGTACTATATTGTTCAGTCCCTTGTTTTCTGGACGCACTATTATTTTTACTTTGTCTCTGAAGGCATAGGTATGCCTCCCCCGTTGCCTATAGCACAGGTACTCACTCATAAAAGAGACTTGACGCACCTGTAAGTCTCGCCTCCTCAGGGTCTAGTCCTTTAGCGCTTCGGTCTACCTTATATTTCTCTCTCTTTGACTTCCCCTTCGGTGTCTAGTGATTGAGTTCTTATAACATACTTCGGTCATACGATTAGCTCCTAATGCTCGCACGTTGGGGGACAATCTGTTACACCATTTTTTGGTCATCTAACTTGTTACTAATAGATGGACCTAAGTACACCATGTAAGACTAATTTTACCCTAATTAAAATTGCTTTCACTATGAAAAATAACTTTGTAAAACACCTTTATTAAGTTGTTTATGGTCTAAACAGGAAACCCCATGAGGAAATTTTAAATAAATCCACATTTTTTTTTATTTTCCTCAAGTAATAATTAGTTAAAGAGTAGTTTAATTAATATTCTTGTTCATATTTAACCCAAAACAGGAAAATTAATTAGATAAATTATTATTTATCTTATTATTTTCTAGGAATAATTATTTAAACCTTATTTAAATAATATTCCTTGTTAAATTTGACTAAATCACTCATAAATAGTTAAATAAATCATTATTTATTTAATTATTACTCATCCACATCCTTAAAATGGTAAATAAATCATTTATTTATTTATTATTTACTAATAAAGGGATTTGACCCAAGTCAAATTCCTTTTCCCTCCAAAAAAAATAATAAAATAATCCATAAAATTTGAATCTTGATTTGTTTAACAATAATTTAATTATGCACCGATATCTAAGCTAACTTAATATTTTGTTATAAATAGAAGGGTTTTTTCATTAATTCATCACCTTTTGTTGCCTAAGATCACTATGGATCTATACTTTTGGTCTGACTTTGATCCACCATCATTGTCATATTTTTCTATCCTTTTTCTTGTGAACGCCCTTTGAGTTCCTTTTTTGTCTAGGTTTTCTACACCATCAAGAGAGAGGAATTTTAGATCTGAAGTGTTGAGGACTTACAAGAACCCATCCCATTGAGGATAACTGGTAACATCCTTCTATGTTTTCCTCCCAGGTGCCATTAATATAAAATTCATTCAACATATTCTTGTGTTTTCTATTGAATTCATGGAGTAAATCTTGTTTTATTTACAGCTTAATGTCTTTTGATGCATAGATCTAGATTTTTGCAACATTTATCTTGATCAAATAATTGCACATTTGAAGATATTGGTAGCCATATTTGTTTTTAGGGTTGTTTTTTATGCACAGCTAAAGTGGTATTTTTTCGTACACTTGCAATTAAGATTCATACTAACAGGATAGTCATCTATGTACAATGGCATCTGATCCCAATGAGGAAATAACTCGGGTTGGAACACTCGTCCGACTGCCCCACCTATTCCTCTGCACAATAGTCACCCCCACAGGCACATCCTAGGCTCCCTAGGGCCTCCATCCTGGAGCTGTATGCAAGGACAAAGTGCCAGGATCTTCTCGAAGAAGAGTGAGAAAAAAACTATACCATATGCATAGTCATGGTTCACTTGCCACTTGCATAGCGACAACTATCGTTTCAATGAAAACAACATCATCTAGGCCCACCCATAGTAGGTCCCACTCAACACACTCTCCACAAGCATCATCTACACTCCAGTGATGTGGTGGAGTGCCAGGTTTCCCAGGATCTGCACCATCGTTGCGGCCATAGCACAGGTCTCTAACCTCTCTAGATCCCCGATGGGTATCTGTATCCTTTTGACATGGAGACCTGGTCGAAAATGGTACTCTGCAAACTCTAGGATGTTCCTCCCTCACGGTAAGACTGGCTGAGTATTCCCAACCATCCCAGGTGGTGGGAGACCAGTTAGAAAATATATATCCTAGACCGTCAACTCGATTTGGTGCCCCTAGACTATAAAGACCTCATGGTCAGGATCTAATAGCTGAATATCCAGGCCAACAACGGCTCTCCATCTCTCATTAGTGGGTTCTATACAAACTTCAGAACCCCAAACCTAGCTAATGCATTGTGGACACCGTGATCCTCTCAGATCTCCAACCATAATGTGCCCAGGTCTCTCTCTCTCTAGTTGATCCGTAATTCTACCATATATGTATAAAAACCATCATATTTGTCAGTGTACAGATAGGAAATACTATATCCAAACATAAAAACCCAGTTCTCAGCAAAAAAATAGCACAAAAAACCCCTCTCTGACAGGTCTCACTTTTCAGGCCCAATCCTGGGACATGTCTCAGTTTTCTGCCCAAAACATGCTACCCAAGTCACAGTTTTTGCCCCAAAAAGTGTGACCCGGCCATGAAGAGGAGCAGGGGTCTGATCCTGAGCCCTGGGGACCTAACCTAAACTTTCAATCCACTAAAATGAAAGAGTAAGGTTAGGCCTCTTACTTGCAACTCACGGATCTTGATTCCAATGGTGGGTTTGTCTACTATGATCGCCGCAAGATTTAGGGCCTTCTCTTCTCTATACATTCACCACAACCTCACTTGAAAATGAGTGAATTTGGAGGGAAAATGCCTTATTAAAAGAGAAACCCATGATTTTTATTTCGCCTGCAGTGGCCAAACCATAGCTTAGTTTGACAAACCGTTTGTACCTTTGGAAAACTCTCGCTGAGCCCTCAAATGGGTATCTGTTCATTTTTTGTGATTTGATACTTCACCAGAACACATTTTTTCTACGAAGGGTCACTTCACCACTCCTGAAAATTGAATTTCTTCACTTTCAACACTTGTACTTGAGGCACCACTTTGCCTCCATACTTTTCCATGCTCATGTTGATTTTCATCATGAGTAACCATATTGTACTCATGTTTTTATGGTCCCCATTGGACCTTTTCTGTGTGGTAGTATCATCGAATTGCCCTTGTTTAGAGAATTCGAGTTGAGTCATCATCACATCCATAGAGTTTATCCCGAGTCCCTTTGTATCCCGCTATAGTCCTCCATCCTTCATTACTTGATTCCTCTCTCGTGCCGCACATTATGACCTTCAGTCCGACTGTCCCCTATCCCTCATGATATTGTGTAAGTCACTGCTAGGTCATCCATGCCCTTTATGCTCTAACAAGGGAATTCGTCTGTTCGTTACTCAGTTCCCCCCATTTCATCATCATCCCTGGTGTCAGTCTGTCATTCGTTCTACAATTTTATCTCATGGCTTAATTAAGGACACCTCATTTCCTCACCTATGGCGGACCTCCCTCTATCGACATTAGATCATTCATTCTAGAAGACAGATCTAGAGGGTAGTGTACCTTGGTTCCAGCTTCCACTCTTGTTCGGTGCCTTGGATCGGGAAAAGGGACTCCTTTTTTCCCTTTGACTTGATTCTTTCTCAGCTCCAGCTCCTTATAAGCATGATCGTGATCTGTATACTTGATGGTTTAGTGATGCAGCAAATGATACCGGTGATTCCCTAGTGTGTGTGAGATGTTTTCAGACCTCATGATGGGGTGGCCATTTAGGTAGCCCCCCACATGCCTGGATGACCTCTTCAATACAACCTTCACTGCAGCTCCATAGATTTGATGATTTCGGCCTCAGCCGCTTGCAACGCCTTTTAGTTTGCCTGTATCAGTTAGATTTTTAGAGCCCTTCCATACTTACAGGGGCACTTTGGCTGTACTTATATCTCATGTACTCATATATTATTGTGTAAGTCCTGGTTTTTATCCCAGGCATAGTATGTATGTGGGATTCATTATCATGTTTTTACCTGGCTCATGTTTATGCCAACATGTACTATATTGTTCAGTCCCTTATTTACTGGACACATTATTCTTTGTACTTTGTCTCGGTAGGCATAGGTATGCCTCCCCCACTGCCTATAGCACAAGTACCCACTCATAAAAGAGACTTGTCGCACTTGTAAGTCTCGCCTCCTCAGGATCTAGTCCTCTAGCACTTTAGTCTACCTTATATTTCTCTCTCTAACTTCCCCTTTGGTGTCTAGTGATTGATTTCTTACAACGTACTTCAGTCATACGATTAGCTCCTGATGCTCGCATACTAGGGGGAAATCTGTTACATCATTTTTTGGTGATCTAACCTGTTATTATTAGATGGACCTAAGTACACCATGTTAGACCAATTTTACCAGAAGTAAAATTTCTTTCACTATGAAAAATAACTAAGTAAACCACATTTATTAAGTTGTTTATGGTCTAAACAAGAAACCTCATGAGGAAATATTAAATAAATCCACATTTGTTTGATTTTCCTCAAGGAATAATTAGTTAAACAACAGTTTAATTAATATTCCTGGTCATATTAAACCCAAAACAGGAAAAATATATTAATTAGATAAATTATTATTTATATTATTATTTTCTAGAAATAATTATTTAAACCTTGTTTAAATAATATTCCTTGTTAAATTTGAATAAATCACTCATAAATAATTAAATAAATCATTATTTATTTCATTATCACTCAACCACATCCTTAAAATAATAAATAAATCATTTTATTTATTTATTATTTACAAATAAAGGGATTTGACCCAAGTCAAATTCTTTTTCCTTCCAACAAATATAATAAAATATTCCATAAAAGTCGGATCTGGAATTGGTTAATAATATTTTAACTAGGCACCAATATCTAGACTAACTCAATACTTTTTATAAATATAAGATTTTTTCGATTCATTCACTACCTTTTTTTGCCTAAAGATCACTCTAGATCTATACTTTTGGTCTAACTTTGATCCACCATCATTGTCATATTTTGCTACCATTTTTCTTGTGAGCTCCCTTTGAGTTCCATTTTCTTTTTTGGGTTTTCTACACCATAAAGAGAGAGGAATTTTAGATCTGAAGTGCTGAGGACGCACAAGAACCCATCCCATTGATGAGGACTGGTAACATCCTTCTATGTTCTCCTCCCAGGTGTCATAAATACAAAAAAATCTTTAAAACATTCTTGTCTTGTCTATTGGATGCATGGAGCAACTCTTGCCTTTATTTACTACTTAATGTCTTTTAATGCATAGATATAGATTTTTCATCATTTATCTTGGTCAAATAATTGCATATCTAAAGATATTGGCAGCCATTTTTGATGTTAGGATTGTTTATTTTGCAAGGCTAAAGTGAGCCTTTTTTGTATGCTTGTGATTAAGATTCATACTAACAACAACTTCATAAATGCTTGCAAAAATGGTTTGAACTTGTCCTCTGCTTTGAGGTTTTCAAGGGCTTGAGATGTAGATGCCTCAACCTTAGCAAAGTCTTGTCGAGCTACAACAAAGGTTTCCTTTTCCTTCTGTAGGTCCAAAACTTCTTGTTTGATGGCTGCATTTTAGATCAGAGGCTCAGTCACAACTTTCTCCTTAGCTCCCCTAGTGGCCATGTTACTGCGATTTATGATATTAACGCTTGGTCCTTCGTCTTGAGGTTCTACCTTAACCCTTTGTACATTTTTCATAGGTGTTTGATGCTTTTCCTGCATCTTTGCGATGAGAATCGGGTAGTATTCAATCACATGGTTCAACTATCTACAATATTTGTAGGATTGTCTTGCAGGGCTCGGGCAGTCCTTCACAAAGTGCCCTACCTCTCTGCAGTTATAACAGGTCAGTTGTCCTCTTTGCTTACCTGCGCTTCCACCTTGGACCCCTCCCCTGCCCCTAGATGGAAAGCCACCTATGTTTGAGGGGGATCTCGGTGAAAAAGGGTTCGATTGTACCTTATATAGATTTCCTCGGTCTATCATCAGATCATAAGTTCGACAGTTCTGATCATCATGTCCTACGAATCTACAAAACCTGCACCATTTTTTCTTTAGTTTTGGGACATATGCACCTAGACGGGGGTAGTGGTTAGTATCATGCAGGCTGGCGACAAGAAAATCATCACACCATAACGCTGGTCCACTTGGTCCTGGGCACAACGGATTGGGTCCCCAAATCTGTAGGTAGTCTACCAATAGTGGACACCGACCCTTGGTATGCTCGGACACCCTACATCATATGCACCACATGTCTGGTCTAGCTTCTTTCCCTCAATCCTTTTGCAGGTTCTAAATCTCCATGTGCATCGACTCAAGCTTCCCTTGGATTGTTGTACTCCCAATTGGGTATCATCTCTTGCCGAAGCCTCCAACTTCATAGCAATCTCCAAGGATTTTTCTTCTGATTCAATCGCTCGATTACCCATAGGGATGCGCAGGTGAGTCAATAACATAGCAATGAACCATTTATTGTGATGTCTTTCATCATACAGAAATTCCCCTTCATTGATTACCTTCTTTAGCCACTGTTCAGCCTCCCATACAGACTCAGAGAGCCCTTATTTAAAATCTTTTAGGTCATTCACTATCTAAGAGTAGGATTTAGGCTTCCGAAACTACTGTTTTAGGGCATTCTTAAGCTCTTGAATGCTCGCATTTGCATGCTAAGTTATGTATCCCATATACCAGTCCAGGGCTCTTCCTTCGAAGGAAAGGGATAGCTATGACTATTTCACAACACCATTGGCCACATTTTGTGTAATCCATACTGACTCTGCGACAAACCATAACTGATCCATATCTTTGTCCCCTACGCCCTTGAAGGTAGGTAGATTCATGTACGAGGCCATATCATCTTTTGATGGCGGTGGAGCTAGGGGTGAGTTTTTACCCCTGTGCTAGCTTGAAGGTGGTGTAGTTGGAGGGCTATGCACAGTTGAATCCCTTACTGGGCTGTAGACAGACCTATCTCCTTCTTGATTAGTTATGTAGTATTTACCACTTCATGTTGTACCCTCACTCTGATCGGATCTCATTCACTCTGTATGGCTACACAGAATGCTCTTTTCACACAATAATGTCTTAATTAGTAATGGCATGGTTTTCATAGACTTACCCTAGAAACCCTTGAAGAACCTTCATTCTTCCTCCGAATAGGACATGAACCAATCAATTACAAATTTCCTCATAAATCCTCCCAACACAAGGTCCACCCAGTGATATACCATACGAGTGATGGTATTATCAGTTCTTTCTAATTGCTAAATCAACTCTAGAGTCCACTGCATGACCCACTTGTCCTTCTAGCATGTCTGGAAATATAAAATCCTTTCCATCCACTCCTGAAGCTTGATCACAAATGTTACAAATAAGATTTCATAGACTTCGATGAAAATGTAATTATTCTTCCACTTCTCTGCGATCAACTTTGTGCTGCTATTATCTTTTACCACAAATTCCTGAACTTGTTTTTCAAACCACTCTTCAATTTCTTTCTTCTGAGGTCTCCAATGTTTTCTTGGAATTACCCGATCCTCTCAAAATCCTCCCAGTCTCAACAATGGAACCATTTGTTGGCTCGAGGGGTCCTTACCTAGGTTTGGAGGTTAAGGTTTGCCAACAAACCCCTATACTACTGGCGCTTTCAGCAGTGACCTACTTGTGCAAGCCAAAGTCTCACCCGAAGCAGTATGGGAGGGTGCTGGAACCAGGTTTCCACACCTTGAGAGAGAGTAGGTAAGTCAATCATATCCGCATTCGCAGCTTATCGGGTTCGCATAAGACAGGTTTGTTCGCAATTTTATTAACAGTACAATCCATAGTATAATAGAGCTATTACCATGCACAGATCTTAGTCAATACCTTCACTTCCATGAGTGTATCAACAGTTATCAATACACAATATAATAACACATCATTAATAGAGTACAGATATACTATAACATAGATAGATTCACAGCATAAACAGATAACGAAAATATATTCGTAGCTACAACAGATTCCAAGGGTTCACATCAACATTAACATGATAGATCTAGACAACAGAAGATACTTCAACAATACTCTGCATATATTAATATCAGAACCCGCTTACAAGGCCAAAATACCGCCTGTGCACACAGCCAGCAGGGTCCACACACAGCAGGACATAGGATCTCCGTGCACACAGCCAGCAGAAGTCCTTACCCAAACAACCCAAAATATATCTAACAATTTGCACTTAGCATCAGACGTAATTCTTGCCTACCTTAAGACTCAAAATGTTCATCTATTTATATCGAATTAGCCTACCCTTCTAATGGTCCGAAAACCATGGTTTGCGAACTCTTGGTCTACCCTTGAGCCATTACAATGCATTCAAGGCTTTGACCCAGCCCAAAACCCCTACGTTAGACTAAATAATACCAAAAATACACAAAGTTATAAAAAATTTGCAGATTTTAGGGGACCCTGTTCCAACACTCCCTCCTGAGCACACCTAGAAATGATTGGCACTCCCTATCACACACTCTTATTCATTTCCATGCATTTTAAGCTAGTTCTTCCTTGAAATTCCTTGGTGCTCCATAACACTCCCTAACATGCATTGGCACACCTTAGAACCTGGCACAACTTGGGATGTTTCCCTGACCTCTATCATAACTTGTCACTCCCTCCTAAGCACACTTAGAACTCACAGACAGTTCCTTTCACAAGCTATTATTTGATCATTTCCATGCATTAATTTTACATAGTGCTCCGTTGTGTTTCCATGTCGCTCCCTAACACTTCCTAGCACATGCTGGCACACCCTGACACCTGACACATTTTGGTCGATGCTACCCTGGCACTCTAGAATGAATTAACGCTGCCTAACACACCTTGTCACTCTCTCCATATAATACATGGAACTCACTGACACTCCTTTTCACACACTCTTATTCATTTGTTTCCATGCATTTTGATCTAGTTTTTCCTTGTGTTTCCCTAACATTCCCTAACACTCCTTAGCACACATTAGCACACCTTGGAGCTTGACACATCTTGGTATGATTCCCTAAGGCTCTAGCATACCTTGGAACTACCTAACATACCTTTTCACTCCCTCCTTAACACACCTATAACTTGCTCACACTTCATCTCCATGCATTTAAAATTAGTCCTCCCTTGTGTTTCCCTAGCACTTGTACCTAACACTCCCTAGCATGTGTTCACACAACACTTTAGCACCTGGCGCATATTGGCATGCCTTACCAGTTGGATTGTACTGGCATGCCTAATATTCCTTGGGATTGTCTAGAATGTGTTAGTAATTCCTCGCATTCTCTGGAAGTACACCTTAGCACTCCCTAGTTTTCATGCCCTCATAGATAGACTTAATTTTTTTGCGACTTTGGAAAACAACCAAGTCATTGGAAAAATAATGTTGTGTCCAACCCAAAGTCTTCCATTATTTGAAACTACTTTTACCAACCCCTTATTGTAATCATAGGCTTCCCTCCTACAATTCCTATTATGACCTTCTCCTAAGACACCTTTTTACTTGACACACCTGGAATTCGTCGACACTCCTTGGAAAACACTCTCATTTGTTCATTTCCATGAATTTTGACCTATTTCTCCCTTTTGATACCCTGGCACTGCCTAACACTCTTTACCATGCATTGACAATTTCTAACTTATGTTAGCATGCCTTTTCATTACTTGGCATGCCCTAGAACTAATTATCTATCATGCCCTCACAACTACCCTTAATTTTTTTGGGACTTGGGAACCCAACAAAGTCTTATCTCAACTACAAAAACTTGACCAAGGTACAGTTACTACAACTAGACTATGCATTTTTAACCTAAGAATTGGATATTACTCATCTTATGCTACTCATGTACAATTTCAACTTAACCCACTTAACAAGTTACAAGTTACTAGGTCAAGGCTCATGTCCAACCGTGGCCATAAAACAACTGAGCAACATAGTTTACATCTTGATGTGCCATACACTTATAATCCCTTGGCACTATGTGGCATGTGTTAGCACCCCCTGCATTCCTTGGCATTCTTTGGCACTCCCTAGAACACCCTACCACTCTATGAAATTCCGTGGCATTTTTTAGCACTCCCTATAACACCTTATCACTCCCTGACATTCTGTGGCACTCTAGCATGCCTTGGCACTGCCTAGCATATAGCCTCATCACTCCTTCCTTAAAACACCTCAAACTCACTAACACTCCATATCACTCACTCTTATTTGACCTTCATTTCCATGCATTTTGAGCTAGTTCCCCCTTGTGTTTCCATGGAACTCCCTAGCACGCATTGACACACCCTAACACTTGACACATCTTGGCATGTCTCCCTGGTAGTCTAGTGGTAATATTCCCAATTAGCCATGAGCTAGTTGGAATATTAAATTTTGATTTGTTTCTTTGTTTTATGAATAAGAGGACAATGGAGGTCCAAATTTCTCCTTAATAATGAATAAATCAATGCCAATTTGAAAAGGATAGATCTTGGCAGCCTAATTGAGCACCCTTAGGTGTGAAAAGGGGTTAGAACACCTTGACTAGGTCAACTTTGACCAAATCAACAACATTGTCATGGAGGAGTGGCAATCAATGAGAAACAACACATTTTTAGATGGATATGATTTTCATGGAAGTAGTTCTATTATTGGATGGGGCTTAGGGTTTGCAAGCTCATATATTATTTAAGGAAGATAATGACAACCATTATTCATTATATTGTTGTATATGATATTTCAGAATATATGGTATGTTTAGACATATATCTTTCTCTTGTTGTTTAGCTGAGATTGAGTGTTGTTTAGCACTGTGTATTCCTAATCGGGAATCCCACCTCTTCCATTGAGAATCTCTTGGAGGAGTCTTGTACTACATTTTCCACTATCAGGCTTAAGGCCAGGTTTCATATTTCATTTACAGCATAGATCCTGTTGAGGGTTGAGTTGTTTTGCAAGTTGCAACAGTGGAGGTTAGATCTGGGTCATTTCATTGCCCATTTTCAGTGGAGAAGGCTTCCTTTCTATTGGGAGGACAATAAGGAATGCCCTTGTTCATATTTTCATATATTAGCATCAAGCCAACTATTTATTTGTCCCTAAAATGTATTTTTCTTCCAAATCTGCGTTATTTCTGTAGGAGGAGTTGCAAGGTGGTTTGGCACACCATTTGGAGAGATGGTTTTCTAGTGAAAGGGATCTATCGTTCATTTAGAGGATATAATAGAGGAGGCTATTCTATTTCTCATATCATATTAGACACACTTTCTAGATCTGTATTTTGCAGTGGATCTTCAACCCTAGGGCTTAGATCCCCATCTTGTACATGGTGTTTTGATAAAAACCCTTAAGGGGTTCTGCAAAGGAGTTTGTATAGTGCTCAGATCTGTAGTAGATCTATATTTTGAGGCACTTATCAGCCTTATATCTATTTTATAGCCATTTTTTGTAGCAGTGCCTTTTAAACAACATTGCAGCAGTCTTCCATCTTCTTATATATAGTAGTTGCACCTCTTTTGAGGGATTTTGTCCATTAGAGGCTTGTTCTTTGTTGTTGTACGTCTTATGGCCCATTATTTATGCATATTTTTCTACTTTTATAACATATGAAATGTCTCCATATTGGCCTCTTACTTTTATATGACGATTTACACTATTGTTCCAGAATTTTTCACTATATTCATGCTTTTCCCATTTGGGAATATTATAGTGGTACCGGAGCATAATATTGGCACAACCTATGCATTTTTAAAAACCAACATGTCATCTGAAGAAGGAGATCCTCTTACTGATAGAGAGAAGAGGTATCAAAGAAGAAGACACCAGAAGTTTGATTATACAAATGAAAAAAAAGACAAGGGTAAAACCCCTTTATCTGGAGGAGAAGATGAAGATAAGGAGTTTCCCAAGATCCTTCTTAGAGCCATGCAAGACATTTCTAGAGAAATAAAGGAGATGAGGATGGATATATACAAGGAATCCCCTAAATGATTTCATCATGGTGAAGGCTCTGGCATTTCTAATCACTGGAGTGATCAACCAGTGCAACAACAACAAGTTTCCCAACGCTCTACAATGCCTACATTCTTGGTTGTGGGAAATGAAGGGTTTCAAGAGAAATAATATCTTGAATACTATTTAATGGAGTATGATTCTCAAACTCAGAGATTCAATGACCACTTGAGCTTTCAAGAATATTTTCAAATCAAGGACCTTAGGATACCTAGGCATCACAATAGAAGTGGTAGATTCATTCAGAATCATGATCTACACCGCACTATGGGTAGAGTTTTCTTACCCAAATTTGATGGGTCATCTAAGAATTACAAGAAAAAAGGACATTGGTGAGGGGCGAAAATGGTCACCATAAGCTCATTGGTGAGGGTCAAAAGAGCCTTCGTCACCAAAAATTGAATGTCACCAAAGGTGGCATCACCGAAAGTATAGGTGTTGTGGTGACATTCAAGGTCCATCACCAATAATGATTTATAGTGACGGATAGTGACTATCACCATTTCATATGAGCAATGGTGACAGACAATAGCTTCCATCACCAAAAAATTGAACGTCACCAAAGGTGGCATCGCCAAAAGTATGTGTTGTGGTGACATTCAAGGTCCGTCATGAATATTGATTATAATGACGGATAGTGACCGTCACCATTTCATATGGACAACAACGATTTTTTGTGATGGAATTTTCATGGCCGTCACTATTGGTGCATATATATGGCGACATTCATTGACCGTCACCATAAACTCATTGGTGACATCAAGGTCTGTCACAAATAATTACTATAATGACAAACAGTGACCCTCACCATTTCATATCAACAACAAAGATTTACGGTAAAGGACCTTTAATGGTCATCACTATTGATGCATATATATGGTGGTGTTTTTTGACCATCACCATTTCATATTTTGGTGAGGGTCGAAAAATTTCACCATAAGCTCATTGATGGTGGTCAAAAAATCATCCGTCAAGAAAAACTGATCATATTCATTCCCTATTAATATAAGGGCACGATGGAATCGAACCACCAACCTCCTGCTTGTAAATTAGGCGCTCCTCCACTGAGCTAGCACCCTTTAAATAATTAGACTTTAAACTAGCAATTGCCACTAAAGGTGTAAAGATACACCAAAGGAATAGAAAATCTAGGAAGATCAAAAGTTGCTAAAAATAATATGTTCAATATGCATAATAAAAAGACAATAAGAATAAATTTTGATATAATCTAACAAAGCATGTACTACGTAGGATAATAATTTGATAGCACAACTAGAATTTGAATCACAACATAACAATATAAAAGAACATACAACAGGAAAGGAACAACTCCATAGTTTGAGAAATATGAACAATCCATGGGCTTGTTCTTCTATATTGATATAGATAACGAAATAGAAATCTAGATTTATGAAATTCAAGTATCACACAAGAATGTGTTGAAAAAATATCAATATGTAAAATAGTATTTTTTGCATTTGGATTTACCTTGCAAAATCTTAGGAAAAAATTTCTACATAAACAGCCAATAAACATAACAACATGGACCTCAGGAGAAATTGTGCAGGGGATGAAATATGAAGGTAAAGCACTAGAGAAGTATTCAAAGAAAATGATGAAAAGCATATCTAGAAAGAATTGAGAACCCTATGAAGTAAACCATACATTTATCGTTGTGACTAGTACACTTGCAAAAGAATATCAGAATAAATTATGAACTATTCCACCAAAAAATATTGAAAATTTCCACTAAAATACAGTTTCAAATTAATCGCTAATATGACGCTAACTTCTCTGCAAAAATAGGGCAGTTCCAAGACAATGTATAATAGCTTGCATGGAAATCATGTTGATAAAACCTTCCAAAGAATAAGACCACAACAGTCAACAAGAGTTCCATGAAAGAAGTGGCTCCTAGGAACCTCACTAAAAAAAATATTTATGTAAGGCAGTCATCTAGATCAAGTGTCATCATTCAATAATCAATATGGAAACAGGGGTTGACATTTTCTAATGGAATCCTCTTTGGATTCAATAGTTAGGAAGAAAGAAAAAGGTTTCATCAAGAATTCTGACTTACATAATTTTGGGATTAGAATATGATGACATATTGATGAAGCAGATCAAGAAAATTAAACTCTTTCATTCTAAAGAAACCTGTTGCAGGATGACTCAAAAGGAAAAGAATGAGGTACATGTATATATATGTTGAACACTGGATGCTATGAAGTCATGCCATGTGGTTTCAGGTAGTATACTTCTAGCTTTAGAAGTATGATCAAAATAGAAAGCATAAACTCTTCTGATGCACAAGTTGCCAAAAGGGCATGATCTACACTAGATGAAATCGACATAATATGTCCTCATATGGAATATGAGGTAGTTGTACATTATCAAGGAACTACACAATGGAAGTTCCTAGGAATGAAATAAAACTGTGGACAAAGAAAAAGGAAGATATCATGGGAAGAACAACCATGGAAAGAAGCAATCAACATCCAAGGAAGCCAAGAAGAATTGACTAGGAGATCTCCAGGGAAGATATGTGGACTCTAATAGAAGTCTGGAAAAGATAGAGGCCCTTTAAAATACATATCTTTAGGAGATGAAAAAGGATGTCGATGCCTACAAGAAGGATGTCATGGTGAAAGATCATCACTAAGGTAAATTTTGATTTAAGTATTCATATTTATAATTGAATAATATATTATGAGCTTATCAGTGAAACCAAAGGGAAGTATATGTCTTTCACAGTTTGATAACCATATTGCAGGATGTAAGATCCTTGGAAGAAGTATGGTTAGAAGGAAAGCAACATGATATGAAGGTAGACCAGATGAAAAATTGATGGATCACTTTCGAACAAAAAATGAAAAGTGATTGGTGATTTGAGCCCTAATGAAGATATCCCAAAGATGAAGACTCCTCAACAACAAATAAATTCATGACATCAAAGAAAGTAGTTCTTCATGATCAACTCGGTGTTTTCATCATTACTGCTATGGGTCCCTGATTAAGAGGGGGGTTGGTAATAAGTTTCTTACCTGGTAGAAACTTGGAAGCAAGTCCCTAGGAGCCTGGACAAGTCCTTGGATAAGAGGGAGCCTTGACAGGTCCTTGGATAAGAGGGATATTGAGAACATTCCTTGATAGGAATGGGTATGTCCTCCCTAATTAAGAGGGAGAGATAGACGTATCATTCTGGTATTCACCTGGAAGATAGAATGTGGGATTGGATAATAATTTGGCATCTGATACTCTTTTTGGGATGTATTAGGGTATCCAAGGTAAGAGTAGTCGTGAAAGGACGGGTATTCTTTGAGGATTAGCTATCCCCAAAAGAATATTCCTATGAGGTCATACTCGGTGAACACACTGGTGGAGTACGTACCTTGGAAACAATGATGAATATGTCTATAATCATTGGTCTCACCAGCATTGTATTTCATGGTATTGTGAAAATATGGAGTTGTTAATCAAGGCCTTGCACTGTGACAATGCTGGTTAATAAGATGCTATAACAGATGGATTACCAATCGAATTCTTCTAATGAGATTATTCAGATTGAGAGTGGCCATGTACCATTATGAATACCTCCCTAGTTAAGAGGAAATGTTAGAACATGTAACTAAGTTCAGTCTTCATAATGACTTGTAATTATGAACTTATGTAATGAAGAAGACAAAGATAATAAAATCTATATTGTAATACTTGCGCATCATGGGTTTCATGAGAAAGGAGTTTTTTATTATAGGTCAAATACTTCTTCTTGATGTCTTTTAGGGGTTTTTCATCTTGTCATAAATATATATAATTTAGAGTCATGTATATGAATTGGTGTTACACTTATAAAGACAATTTATTGATGTAAATGTATGCCTTCAAGACCTTGTCAATATGCTCCACAAGTCGGCTTAAAGATGGTGAATATTCTCCTTGATGAATTCGGCTTACACACAAACCTATTGTTGGCCTACAAGCTAAATCCAACCACTATATAAAGGATGATACGGCCTCATTATGGTGTAATAAATTTCGGATCATGTGATAGAAGAGCGAAGTTTGGGTCTACATTGATGCGAGAATAGGAGGCTAGTCTAGGAAGAAAAGAAGAGGTACACTTACCTTTGTTCTGGGTCTATACCACCTCGCACATTTCAAAAATAAGGCTATCACAGAAAAATATAAGTCTCTCTTCTAGTGCATAGAACAATGCGTGAAGAATGTAATATAGCGATGAAAGGATCTATGATTAGGTCAAGAAAGGAGGTGTGCTATCGAAGGAAGAAATTCTTATCATATTTCTGTTTTGATCTGCAAGTTTACCTCGCATATCCCAGGGAGGCTGAAGGTAATCACAGTAAAGAGGAAGGCTACAACAACATGAAGAAAGGCTCAGTATTGAGTTTCAAAGATGTCCAAAGGATGTTGGAAGTAGGCAGAGAAGAAGACTTTAGGAAGCTAAGGATAAGATCAAAGGAAGCCAAGAAGAAGCACACAGTTTGGGGCTGCTAGACTAAGGACCGAGCTTCCCTAGTAAAGGTGTAGTGTAGTGCAGAAAGAAGAGATCAGCTTGAGAAGAGTAGTGACAAGGGTCTTGGAGGCATATTGGTATCAAGGGTCTATTTCACGGTTATGGTACTCATCAATGGAAGATCTATAAGAAGAATTGTTTTTGGGTTTTCCTCTCCAAGAGGGAGAGATTTTGGCCCTTGCTTGAAGAGCCTAAACTTTGTGTCTCTTGTCTTTTGATAATTGACTTGATGAAAGACATAATAAGCTAACAAAGATAAGATCTAAGTAAAAGAATCATAACAAGTTCACAATTAATTATCATGAAAGAGAAATTGAATTAAATGCCCTAATTTCTCAACAAGGTTGATATGCTCCTTACTATCGTTACCTACCCCTGAAAGTAACTATCATGGCTCAAGGGAAAATACAGATAATCATTCCAGCAGTTCTATCCAAGAATGCTTGAAGCAAAAGAAGATTCAAAGGCTCTTGTTACTAGGATATGAAGGCTCTGGTGCTAGTACAATTTTCAAGCAGGCAAAATTTCTCTACAAGGGTGAGAAATTTTCACAAGAGGAGCTGCAAAACATCAAACTGATGATACATATCAACCTATATAAATACCTTTGCATATTTCTTGAGGGGCGTGAGAATTTTCAGGAAAGCTTAGCAAACATGGATGGTTCTATTGTACATGAACAAGTTTCTGCCTCAGATGAAAGTGATGATAAAGAAGCTGCTCAATGTACTTACTCTCTCATTCCAAAATTGAAACATTTTTCCAATTGGCTTCTGGAAATTATGGTAATGGGGGATTTAGATGGTTTTTTTACCAACTGCAACACGTGAGTATGCCCCAATAGCTGATGAAATGTGGAGCGACCCTGCAATTCAGGCTACGTATGTAAGAAGAAATGAGTTGCATGTCCTCCCTGATGTTGTTGGTCACTTCTAGGAATGGGTTGTTGAGGTATCAAGTAATGCATACAATCTGTCAGAATCTCACATTTTATATGCTGGAGTGACTCAAAGTAATGGGTTCATTTATATAACTTTCAAATGATGATCGTAGTCCAATGTCAGAACCTTATAATGAAAACTTTGATTGTCCAACTCCAACTGTGAAGTATCAAGTTATTAGAGTAAATATTAAAGGATTAAATGAAGACTGTAAGTGGCTGGATGAGAATGCACGAGTTGTAATCTTCTGTGTTGCTATAAGTGAATATGACCAAAAGTGGGCTGAGAAATAAGATGACCTTCAGTAAACAACTTTTTGAGAATGTTTTGGAGCATTCACGTTTCAAAGATACACCATTCATTCTATTACTAAATAAATATGACATTTTTTAGAAAAAAAATAATAGAGTGGCACTTACTGTATGTGAGTAGTTTAAGGATTTCAGTCCAGTGGAGGCACACCACAACAATCAGACACTAGACCATCAAGCTTATTATTATGTGGCAATGAAATTCAAGTATCTCTATGCATATCTTAGCATCCATAAGTTGCTTATATGGAAAATGAAGGCACGAAATCGCAGCACAATGAATGAAGCCTTCAAATATATTCATTAAATTTTAAATTGGGTTGCATATGTGCAAGAAAAGATCTTGCAATACACGAACGTGAAATTTCTTGAGAACAAGAAATGTTAGGAAGGGGCGATTGTGATGTCATTTTCTAATTAAATGACCCTATTGAAAATGTAACTAGCATCAGTCTTCATAATGTAATTCAAATGTATTATTGATGTATTTATAATTTTATTATACTCATTGTTATTATTATTTTATTTCTAGTCAAAGCATGTTCCTCATGCTTTTAGGGTCAATTGAGTCAAGAGAAAATGTATCATGAGTATATGAAATGCAATTGAGTCAAGGTCCCATTTGGACCTGTAAAAGAAAAAGAAAAATTATTTTTCAAGTCAAAGAGTCAAAAATGTCACCAAAGACCAAATCGGCCCTCCTGGACAAGATGGCCTAAAGAGGCAGCTATTCGACCTCCTGGACATGTATAAATACAAGATAGTTCAATCTCCTTTTATCATCCATCCATCACTTCGATTTTTGTGCAAGAAGGAGAATTTCAGCGAAAATCAAAGGAGAGAAATTTCTGTTTTCTGCCCTAGTTTCTATTCACGCATGGGAATTTTGAGTTAATTTTTGTTGTATTGCAGGCCCGAAATTTCAGGAGATGACCAGATTTCTGAGATTTGACCAACGTTGACTTATGTTGATCATGATTTTTTGGAAATGGATGGGAAGAGGGTTGACTTGGGTCTTTGTGGCAGTCTCAATCTTGGCCTTGGGTCTTGGATATCTAACTTTGATCTGATTCTGTAAGAAGAGGATTTTCTAGGGTCTTCCCCCTTGTGGGGTTTTTCCCTGGCTTGGAGCCTAATTTCTTGTGTTCTTGTCTCTTTGTGATCTTCATGTTTTGTAATTTTGGTAATTTTTTGATGAAGAAGTTAACATAAGTAACAAGAAGCCAACAAACATTCACAATTAATTATCAAGTTAAGAGAAATCTACCCTAATCTACAAGCATCTTGATTTTTCAACATGGTATCAGAGCTAGGTTGAAGGAAAGGTAGATTGAAGATAATAGTTTGTTGGCTTATTTTCTTATCCCTGTGGCACCTTAAGCAAAGTATCATACAAATTTTGTGACCTACTTTCCTTAAAATAAGAATTGAAAGAGGCACAGTACCTCTATGATTCAAGTTGAAGAAAGACATCAGTATTCTTGTGAACCGAGCTCATCAATAAAGGAAGGACCGAAATACTTAAGGGCTAGAAAAAGAGACCTATAATACATGTAAAGACTCTATGGCATTGTCTCTATAAATCAAGGATGAAATTTATATCTCTGTTGTCGACAAAATATTTGGCATAGGTACACATATTTGAGTCTCTATGTTGATTTATGGAGTAAGTTTCCTGTACTAATGTCAATTTCAGAGGCACCTTCTCCTATGATAAGAATACAAGTCATTATCTTTATAATCTACAAAGTACTCAAACAAAAAGAAAATGGCTTATATGAAATATGTTAAAAGAAGACAACCTACTGTGACAATACTTTCAGTGGCAATCTGAGCATGACTGTGTGCTCCTTTCTGAATCAAAAAGACCAAGTGTCTTCATGATATTTGTATAGTTTGAGGAACCAAAATACTGTAGCTGACATCTATTACTATTGAGTTCAAAGGCTAGTCTGAGAGTATGAACAAGTCCAAAATTCCCATAATGATTGAAGCAAGTTTGTTTGGGAAAAAATGAATATCTGAGGTATTGTTCTTGGATCAATGCAAAAATGTTCTGTGACACTTCTATGAGGTATCTGAAGCTTACTATAGCAAAAAATATTTGAATATTCAAGGCATCAATGATGACACCAACATGAAAAGATACAAAGTCTACCTAACACTATATAAGGCAGCTCGAATCATTTGGGAGACTATCCATATTTGACATCTAAAAAGACCATCATCTTTGTAATCAATGCAAATTTTTGGCACTGTGAAATGAAGGATAGAAGTGTATTGTGATCTGAAGTTAAAAGAAACCAAAACCATGTGGATCGTCTCTGAGGAATTTTAATGTACAAATGATGAACTTAAAGACATGCAAAACAAGTCTTATATGTGACATAAAGGACTGATAATCTCTATACCTTTGTGCAAAACGAATCAAAAGTCTGTGATCTACTCTATGCTACAAGACCAAAAGACTAAGGTACATAGTCTATAGAAGGGACCAAAATCATCACTATGAATAAAATCCAAGATTATGATCATTTCCAAGTCTGAAGCTACACTTAATGACATAATTTACATTTGTGAAAAGTCTTAGCATCTCTATGAAAAGTAGAACATGTATATCTGTGATTTGAACTATACAAAGATGTACAAATTTTTTTGAATAATCGAGAATCAGAGTTTAGTGGCATCCTGTGCGAAAACTTGAGGGATGCTACTTCGTGACAGAATTTATTATGATGATATAAGGCCCATCTATGTGACACTAGAATATGTTGCAGCATTATATCTCTTAATAAGGACTGTGAGGGTATAGGGAATCTGTGACACAAGTTTGTGAAAATAACACCCTTCTCATACATAAAAGAAAGATGAATTCAATTCTTGAAGTCGACCTATTTGATATTGAAAGATAGAGGACACTGAAAGTAGCTCAAAGATATCTCTGTGGCTTATAGCCGAGCTTGAAGGACCAATTAGTGAGATCAATGTGAAGACCAAGTTGCAGAATTGTATGGACAAGGAAGTTCTAATTTAGCGTAAGCATATATTTTGAAGCAACCCCAAGAAGTTACAACTTCTAATATAGTAGTACCATACTCAAAGGCAATAATGGAGAACATGTGAAGTTAAAAGAGGTACATGTAAACTATGTTCAATGGTAATAGTAGTGTCAATCTGAGCATGATTGTGCGCTCCTTTCTGAATCAAAAAGACCAAGTGTATTCATGGTATTTTTATAGTTTGAGTAACCAAAATACTGTAGCTTACATCTATTACTGCTGAGTTCAAAGGCTAGTCTAAGAGTATGAACAAGTCCAAAATTTTAAGTATGAGGGGTTTCCGCAGTGCATTATATTAGATATCATTTTTGGGATTCAACTGCGTTAAGTAAGTCATTCATGTATGACCATTTCCATGAGAGGTAGTCACAACTGACTAATTTCTCATGATTTTTGAATAGTCCACTTAGCACTCATTGCATCGGGTGATGCTCACAGGGGTGAAGTGGTGGGATTGAAACTAGTGAAACAATGAGTATCTGAGGTATTGTTCTTCTATCAATGAAAAAGGTTCTATGACACTTCTATGAGGTATCTGAAGCTTACTATAGAAAAAAATATTTGAAGATTCAAGCGTAGATGGGGATTTGGTGATACAATGCTCTGTATGTAACATATGCTTAATCTGTTGATTGTAAACTTTAAAGGATTGTTTTGGGCAAGAGAAGATGAAATTAAGAATGTGCTTCCATGATCAACTTTGGGTAGTTTATTTAGAGTTGAAATCAGATTTTTTTGATAGTCGGTGCATATTGCAGCAATTGATGTGCAGGGTTGACTGCTGAAGCTTGTTATGTGAAGCAAATTAATATGCTTAGAGTGTCTGGATGAAAATTATAGAAATATGTGTTCATGATGCAATTCTGCATGCATAAATAATATCTCAATGGTTGTGTTAGGATGTTAGCTCCAAAGGAGTAAGGGGAAATAGCTCATTCTTGTGTCCAAGATATTAGGTTGTATTTGTTATTTACTAGAAATATGGGAATAGTAGGTTGTTATAGGTGTCACCTTACTATATATTGAAGCTAATGCAATGTTATTATTGAGCTGGTTAATGTAATGTAATTGGCGAGCTGCTTAATACAATTGTTGTGTTTTTTAATCTCAAATGGTGTTAGAGTGAATCTTTCGGCCACCAACTACAATTGAAGGATAGAGTCTACTTATTTATGAAGAAGATCACTAGCCAGTGAAAGTCTATCTCAATCTACTTTGAAATCTTGTGGTGGGTGACTGGAAGCTCCATGGCTTCTTGAATCTCATAGTTTTGTATGTTGTAGCCACCAATATCATTGTAGGTTACGTCCAATATTTCAGACTGGGAAAGGAGTGTGATAGAGGACTTGACCTTCAGTGGAAGGAAAGCCACTAGGGCAGTATGCAGATCTACGTTCAGATGTTAAAAGTAAATTTTCCCTAGAAAATTTGAAGCGCTTGGAGCTTCTTTCTCTATTTTTTCCTTTGAAGAAATATCGTGGTTGGCTTTGTTTCAAATTTTCGGAATAAGTTGAACTTTTAAGTTTGTTTGGGTATGTGTGAGGTATAATACAATGACATGTTATTTAAAGAAAGGAACATTGATCCTTGTGCATAAGATGCACTCTGAAAATATAGGTTATGCTGCATACACCCTTTCGTGAGTTTTTACCAATGGATGGCAAAGGGGCCACTAACAATAAAAATGTTAATAGAAAAGGCGGTTGAAAATAAAATAATAATGTAGCTTATATTTTTTGGGAGTTGTGTTGTGTAGGGATCAGAACACCACAATATATGTGTCTGTTCTCTGTTGGCCAGAGTAATGGCACATTGAGTTGAGCAGTACACAGCAGGGTGGCTAAGGTTGATTCAAAGTTGTACAAGGCTAATCCAAAACTGGTGTACACCTCTATCAACTCCCACCACTGCTTGCTTGCTACTAAAAACTGGGCAGTATACTAATGTTAGTTATGTGATCCCATTGCCTACCTATGCATCTAAGTTACAGTAGCATATTATTGTCAGTAATATTTTCCATCCCTTGGTGCAAACCCACAAAGGATATTTATTCATAAAAATATTTGTACTTAAGGATCTATACAACAAATTAGTATATATTTCTAGTGTGTTTTCAATAAAAAGGTTGGCCTGTCTTCTAAGTTCTAAGGGATACATCCTTTGGACTCTATCTATCACATACCCAGAATGCAATTCTTTCCACTTTCCCAATATGAATCAATGTAAGCCACAAAATCCCCTCAAATGGAAGACATAGAAATATGTTGCAAGGTTTATAGCATACAACAACACTTTGAGAATGGCATATAGCTACTTTAAATTTTTAAGAGTGCAGGCTTCAACACAATTAGGTCAGTTGTAGGTAAGAGTACAAAATAATGCATCCCAAAAGAAATGATTGATGGCTTGTATAGAAGATGATCCCTAAAAAAATAAACTATCCTTCGATCCATAAGTACAAATGGTTTTATTAATAATCCCCTGATGTGGGTTTACACCAAGGGATGGAAAATGTTGCTAAAAATAGGAAAGGTGGTTGACATTAAAAGGTAATGCAAGTTGGATTTGTAGGGAGGCATAGGGGTCACAAAACCACAAGGTATGTGCATGTCATTTGTTCTTCATATTAGTTGCACATCAAGCCAAGCCATAGACTGAATAAGGAAAGTAGTGGTGATTGAGGCCAATTCAATTCTATTTCTTGCTATAAATATGACCCCATTTTCATTCTGCAATGGTATAGGTCAACAATTCTCTCGAGTAGTTTGCAAAGGTCTCAAGCCCTGAGTCACTAACCATGGTGCATCAATTTCTAGTAAGTATGAAGTTACATTGAAAGCCATTAATGTCTCTCTCTTTATAAGGGGAGAAAGCAGTAGTTGAGGTTGATAATGGAAGCTTTCTGGTTTTACAATTTTATAGTACAATACAGAATACACACGCACACACATATAATACAAAATACACACTTGTATAAAGTATGATGCATGCACACACCAATATTGTGGCATCAGGGCCAGAGAATAGTCAAAAAGGGTTAGGGGCTAATGTCTCAAAATGAATACCAAGGGATTCTGTAGTAGTAACAGTGGTCACACAAATATCTTACAAGCATAAATTAACCCATATAAAATGTTCTTAAATAGGAGCACCATTGTTCTAGGGCATACATTTTAGGAAGGATCATAAGGAAAGCCCAATGAAATCTTCCAACAACTCCATCTCACATGCCATAACCTTCTCCATACATGTATTTTAGATGTACAAGTTTGATACAATGTTAAATTTTCAGTTTCACAGCATGGTGAGCATATCTTCACTTAAAACCCTAAACCATGTAAACTGAGACTACTTAGAATACTATCTAAATATGGGAATTTTGAGCACTAGATATACTAGCACATAACTCTAAAAATCAGATCATCAGGCTATAAAAATTTGAAATAGCATATGTAAATTCTGATTCTATGTAAAACAGAGTTCTAGAAGCTAGGATAGTGAGAGGTTTTTGTAGAACATAGTCACATATATCTTAAGTTGTAACTGGAAAAGACTTCCACAACAAACTTTTTCACTCCTACTAAAACATGTCTGTAATGAAGCACCTTAACTCCCTTTATAGAAGTAGATAGTTATGATAACAATGAATGTGGAAAAAACCAACAAACCACCTATATTAAGGAAAGTGCCCTAACCCTACTATGGCCAGGAGAGAGAACCCTCATGCATGGAATATAACACCTATAATAGCATACCCACTGGAGAAGAAAAAGTGTAAATATGCATGCACCTTCCAACCTTGGAAACAATGGCAAGTATAAATCTGGAAGCTCACCTAAAGAATGCACTATGTTTAAGACTCTAAACTTACAACGACACCCTACTCATCTAAAGAAAGCATGTGCATGTGCCTCACACACTAGTTGCCTACTTAATTGTTGTGCCTTCCTAGTGGATTCTCTAGTGCACCACCATTCCAAACGTAAGCAAGTGTACGAAGAAGAATGACCAAGAAATATGTACAGGCTAACAAAACACTCAATAATGGCACAAGTAAAATCTAAGCTTTCTATTTTTTACAATGTTGTTCTAACAAGTTTATGATGTATGATTCCAACGAATTATTTATATTAAATGCAGATGCAGGGGCAAGGTCCTATGTAGAGAAGTTGGAGATGGAGAAATGGGAGCCTATTTATATCTATGAGATGCAGGGCATTTATGAGTTGGTGCAACACTCCTCTAACATCAGGCTCCACTTTTATAAAAAGGTAGGGTCTTGGAGATCCAGTGGAGAGACAGTTGTAGTGTTGTCAGTCCATTTGAAAGGGTCCAGTCTCTTTCAAAAATAAAATTTGGGGTTGGTTATTGGTTCATCATGGATTATCTTTCAAGAGTAGGTTTCACAAATTTGGTACTATTAGTTCATATTGTGTTATGTGTGGTAAACAGAAGACAATGCAATGTGTTTTTGGGAAATGTCAATATACCAGAGTTTTTTGGTCACAGTTTTAAGTTGAATTTCAGTCACTATTTGTGTATGATATTTCCAGGTGATTTTCTACAATATCACCACACACGTTGATGCCTTTAGCCATTGCTTTGGGTTCATGCCTGCCATGTGATTCTTGCACTCTTGAATTAGTATCTTTGCAAACAATAGACTGTGCTCTCTTGATGGAAGGTGAAATTGAAACATTCACAAGATTTCCTACAACAATTGATGTTGTCTCATTCATCATATGAGGTAGTGACATGCCATATGGTTCCAGCACCATCATAGGATCTTCATGAAAAATAACCCCTGCTCTCTTGATGGAGGATGATACAACCACAAAATTTCCCAAATCACCTCAAAACAATCCTGTAGATTTACTAATTTGTAGGGACCCAATCGAGGAATTGTTGGGTGATTCTGAGCAAAGATTCACTGAGAATAGCCCTTTAATTTTTTAAAGATTTAGATGATATTCCTACAAATGTCCCTCTAGCTATCTGGAACATGAATTTTGGCTCTCCAACTTCTCCTTTACATCTTAACCTCTCATGACTAGAACTACAAGAATGCAAGGAATTCAACAGAGAATCACTCTTTCTGCAATGCTTATAATTCACTTCTCCTTCCCTGAAGGATTATCTGAACGGTGCATGTTTTCTGCTAGGTTTTTGGAAAGTATTTACTCTTTCAATGTCCCTGTTTGTAATTTTGAGAGGAACATGTGGAGTAGCTGCGTTGTTCTATATCAAGCTAGAATCCCAGTCAACGGGGGAAAAAAATAATTAAATATTTTACCTAAAGATTCAGTTAACGTGAATAAGGAAAGAAATAAAATTACACCAATAGAGAGATCCCTAGTGACTATAGAGTATGCAACCCATGCTAGTGCATTTATGAAGTTGAATAGAGAGAAAAAGAATGGCATGCATTCTACGCTTTTAGTCCTAATCACAACTTTATGAAAAACAGACACATAAAAAAATATAACATACATTATTCAGTAGGAGAGAAAGTATCATGAAAAATACATGTATTAGAAGGATAAGAAGAATTAACATACCAAAACAGATAATGGCGAAGCATACAAGACAATGGACAAAATCACACCCACACTGCCTACTACCACCTGTCTTACGTGGCATGAATGCAACACAAATATGGTAATTGCAGCTTCCATGACGAAGGCCATTATCAAACCATAGCTCAACCTTACTGTCATCACCTAGAAGAGTAATCATGACAAAAAAAATGAGGATAAATTCAAGTCACGGTGTTGAATATATAAATATAAAGAAGCCCTAGAAAGTATATCAATCCAAAATCTCATTAATATATGTAATTCTTTTGTAAACCTATATTTGAGGTAATTAACATCAAAATAGTTAATATAGGTAGATAGACAAGTTGAGTTACCTTCTTCTTTGGGGAAGCAAAAGTGAGAAAGGACATGAGATAAAATGTTTTAGAGGAGAAAGCCTACACCATTGATGGTAAGGATCATAGTATTGTGGGGTTTAACGAATGGGCTTCCATAGCCAAAGAGAACAGTTAAATAGTGTGAACACATATGGATACCTAGAATATTCCTGCGTAGACTTTTGCTTATATATTCCCTAAAATGTTTCCCTGCAAACAATTTTTAAATTAGTTAAGTACACAACTTTCATTAATCAAATGAATCAAATGAAAACTCTACCAAAATAGCTATTAAAATTTAAGAAAGGAAAAAATTAATTAAGTATTTTTTTTTAACTGGAACGGGTATGTTTTTATTTATTTGAAGAAAAAAGGTTGGGCCTATGCCAAAGCAACCACTATTACATTGCAGCTATCCATCATTCTTGTGGTGTTATAAATTATAGCATTTTCATGGGATGCAAATTTGGCAAGAGCTTTTGTCATTTATGATAAGTTGTCCTTTCAAAAGAGTGCAACCTTTGTTCGCCATGAGATCTGCTTCGCTATTCGAGTTTCTAAGAATATGAAAGAACCTGTAGGAGGCAAAATGAAGTAGGATTCTCTTTAGTGTGCTCAAATTTTTTTTGAGACTTGCGTTGTTGAACAATTCCTCCAAGTTTAGTTTTTTAATTAGAATCTCTGAGTCTCCAAAAGCTTGAAAATATTTAACACCTATATCTCTAGCTATGTGGTATGCTTTGAGGAGGCCTAGGATCTCTCCTTGGTTATTGGTTTTCTGCTCGATACCCCAAAAAAAGTAGTTCCTTCTTGAGCCTTCCGGGGAGTAGATGACCCTGCCTGCTCCAGCTGCACCAGAGTTTCCTTTGGAACCCCATCGAAGAAAATCGTGGTTAAGTTTTGCTTCTACCACCATTATTGGAAGATGGCATCAGTGTCTCTTTTACACCATTCAGGATTTGTAGTATGAGAGGCCCATAGATGCTTCCAAGGGTGAGGAACCAGGGGATCCAACCAATTATTTTATTCTGGGAGAAGCAAAGGATATCCTTTGAAGTATTGTTGTTGGGCAGCTTCTAGGAGGAAGGATTTAGCTTTGGCTACCACAAACAAGGGGGCGTGAGGGGTTTCGTTGAAGATCTGATCATTCTGAGCCAGCCAAAGTTGCCAACAAACATATTTGGGATGGAAATACATACTTTACGCCAAAAGGATTTGCAGGGGATATTATGGGGATAGAATAGGCTCCATGAGGCAAAAATATCAGAAACAGATTTATGTGGAGGGACAGAGATCTGCAGATCATGGAGTATGAGTCCCCACACTTCTTTAGCAAATATGAATTCAATGAAGAGATGCTTGGTTGTTTCAAGATTATTTCTGCAAAGCTCACATCTATGCGACCCAGCTATGCTCCTTTTCACCAGATTATCTCCAGTTAGCAATTTATTATGAACCAGCGTCCAAAAGAAAAAAATTAACTTTAGGTAAAGCTAGCGGAGCCCAGACTTTTTTCCAGAAGGTGGGAGTTTAACTACTGTTTCTTGAGGGATGTAGAGCATTATAGCCATCAGTTGTGGTGTAAATTCCTGTTTTTCCCCATCCCCTGTTGTCCTTCCTGTTTCGCTGGGGCCGCATCATCCAACAAATCTTCAAGGATGCGTTTTTGTTGGCTTAGGCACTCAGGGACGTCGTGGAAGTCCCAGCCATTCCAATCACCATGGCTGTCCCACTTGGAGATGTCGTAAACACTGTTAATTCCTCCATGCATCAACCTGTCTTTAAGATCAACGATTTCTTCGTTTTCAAACAGAGTATCATGGTCCATGATTCGGTCATGCCAAAGGCTTGTGCACTTTCCATTGCCGAGAATTCGATATGCCTTTCCCTTGAAAAAATGCAGAATTTTACGGCATAAGTTCCATACTTGAGTGCAGTTGACTGTATTACTTACTTGCAGATTTCTGAGAGGGATTTTGTGAGCGTATTTCGATTTCAGAATTTCGCTGACAGGGTGGTTGGGTTCCTTGTGCAGCTTCCACAGAATATTGCCTCCCAATGCGAGGTTGACAAGAGAGGGGTTGCGGATCTGCAAGCCTCCCTCAGTGATTGTTATTTTTACCAGATCCCAGTTTACGAAATGAATTTTGTGCTGGTTTCCTTTCCCCCCTTGCCATAGAAAATCTCGAAGCAATTTAGAGATTTTTTCCATCACGTTTTTTGGAGCTAAGAGAAAAGCTGCTTGGTATATTGGGAGAGTAGACAACAGAGATTTGATCAAAATTAATTTACCTCATTTTGTGAGCCAATATCCTCCCCATGCTGAGATTTTTGTTTTTATTTTACTGATGAATTCGCTCCACAATGACCTCTCGTTGATTCCATTTGAGATGGGCAGTCCAAGATACTTGATCTTGTCCCAGTGGGCATGACCTTTGAACATGAGGAGGTTTGAGATGCTAGTGAGCTCTTGCTGCTCTATGTTCCAACCATAGACTTTGCTTTTTCTCTCACTGACTAATGCTCCCGAGACCCTGCAATAGCATTTAAGAACAGAGTCAAAGGCTTTGGAAATTATGGGGGAGGCACCTCCTATGACGAGAGAGTCGTCTGCGAAGAGCGCATGGTTCAGGGGATCAGAGCCAATGCAAGGTTTGAGTCGAGGAAGGGAGCCAGAAACTCTCTTGGCCAAGAGTTTTCTGCTGAGTGTGTCCGCCATCAGGATATACAGGAAGGGAGAGAGAGGGCAGACCTGCCTAAGGCCTCTCTGGGCTTGAAAAAAATAAGAAGGGCATCCGTTAACTAAGGGGCGAATCCAGGGATTATCGATACAGGCTTTGATGAGATTGATAAATTGGGGCGAGAAGCCAACAGAGAGAAGGAATTTGATGAGGAAAGAACGGTTAACCCTATCGAAAGCATTGGCCATGTCAAGTTTTATCAGTATCCCTTTCTCTTTTCATTGTTTTCTTGAGTGAATTGTCTCCTGAACCTGGATGACATTATCCAATATGTGCCTACCTTCAACGAAACCTCCTTGGGAGCTGGAGATCAGCCTTTCAAGCAGTGGCTTAATCCTATTTGATAGAAGTTTGGCCCGAATTTTATAGGATAACAATGTTATCGATGAAATAGGTAACCGCATTGTTACCTACTTTTTTTTGGTAGCATAAAAAGCACCCAATTTTGAAAAGTGGTGATGCATAACCACCTTTTTTTTTTTTGAGCACATTTTCGACACTCTAATATTTTTATTTACGAAGTATGAATATTTGTTTTAAAATGTTAGTGATTTTCATGCTAATTTTGAAACGTATTGATGCAACATCAACTTTTTTTTTTTTAGAGCGGTGATTTTCATGCTAATTTTGTAACGTATTGATGCAGCATCAACCTTTTTTTTTTAGAGTGGTGATTTTCATGTTGGTAATAAAACACAAAACCTAGATAAAAAATATATATATATATAAAAACAATAAAAATGTAAAAAAAAACAAAATTAACTCGTAAAAATAAAAAATTTAAACAAAAATAAATTAAAAAAACAAAAATATTTGAAAATTATATCAAAAGAAATGACAAAATTTGAAAAAAAAACACATAATTTAAAGAAAAAAAACAAAAATTAACCAAAAAAATAAAAATAAAAACATCAAAAACATTTTTTTCTAAGTTATTAAAAAAACCATATAATTAAAAAAAAATTAAAATAGAAAATTTAAAAATAATTTAAATTACAAAATTAAAATTTAGATAAAAAAAATAAAATACAAAAAAGAAAAAAATAAATTTAAAAATTTAAATTAAAATAATAATAATAAGAAGGAAAAAAATACAAATTTTAAAATTAACAAAAAAACAAATTAAAAAAAAAAAAACAAAATTTAAAATTGTGAGAAAATCTTTCGGTAAAAATCACATCAGAATAAATCATGCGTTTTTTTTCATTTAATTTTTTAAAATTTAGTAAATTTTGTATTTCTTTTTAATTTATTTGAATTTAATATTTTTTTGAAATTTTTTATTTTTTTATTATTATTTTTTTAATTACATAAAATTTATATTTTTTTATTTCAATTAAAATTGTGTGTGTGTATATATATATATATAAACTTAATATTTTCATATTATTATTATTTTTTTTTTTCTTTAATTTATTTTTTTCAATTTTAATTGATTTCTAAAGTTTTTTAAACTTTTATTTTAACAATGTTTTTTTTTTCTTTATATTTAAAATTTATTTTTTATTTCAAAATTTATTTGTTTATTCATTTATTTATTAAAATGCATGTGTTTTTTTAATTTAATCTATATTTTAATATTAACATTTTTTTTAAATTTAATAAAATCTAATATATATTTTTAATTTAAGTTCATATATATATATATATATATATATATATATATATATATATATATATATATATATATATATATATATATATATATATATATATATATTATTTTTTATAATTTAAATTTAATTTATTTTTTAAAATCTATTTGTTTTTTTAATATATATTTTTTTTAATTTTATATTTTTATTGTATTTTATTTTTCATTTTTTATTTTTAATTAATTTTTTATTTTTTTACTTTTAAATTCAATAATGTTTTTTTTTTTAATTTTATTTTATTATTATTATTATTATTATTTAAAGTTTTAAATTTATTAAAATATAATATATTTCTTTAAATTTAATTTTTTATTTTAAAATTTAATTTAATTTTTTTTTTAATTTAATAAACATTTTATTTTTCTATTTTAAATTTAATTTCTATATTTAATATTTTGTTTTTTTTTTTTAATTTCTATATATTTTGAAATTTTAATCTTTAAATTTTTTTTATTTTTTATTTTTTATTTTTTTCTTAAATTTTAGTTTTTTTTAAATGTTTGAATTAAAATTTTTATTTTGTTTTTATTTTTATTTTTTTATTCCTATATATTTTTAAATTTTAAGCTCTAAAATTTTTTTATTTTTTAAATTTACTTTTTTTCTTAAATTTTAGGTTCTTTTTAATGTTTGAATTTTAAAAATTAAAAAATGTTATTTCTATTTTTAAAAATTTCAAAAATATGACAAATTTTCTTTCTTGTTATTCCAGCATCAACTGGTTTTGTTTTGAGGGTGTTTTTTCAATCCTTTTTTCAAGAAACAATTTTGTTTTTAGCATAATTTTATAAAAAGTGTGTAAATTTGACCTTCAAGAAAAACCAATTGCGTTCTGGAATACACTTTTTTTGTTTTTGGGGTGCTTTTTCATGTTTTTTGAGTCTTTATGGGTTAGAGTTCCCGTTTTGAGGTCAGGTTACCTATTTTATCGGTAACAGTGTTGGATGCGTTGCAAAGCGAGATGGGCCTAAATCTGGCAAAGGTTTATGGGTTGATTTCTTTTGGAATTAAGGCAAGATAGGTGGAGTTGGTTCCTCCTCCTACCTTTTCTTTTTTCAAAAACCCTCTTATCATTTTTTGAAGATCAAATTTGATGATTTCCTAGCAAGTCTTGTAGAAATGAATAGTGAATCCGTCAAGCCCAGGAGCCTTGTCTGGTTCCATAGACCATATAACTTTCGTGATTTCTTCTTCGGTGAATGGATTAATAAGGGTAGTGTTGTCTTCGGGGCTGACAATAAGGGGGATGTATGAGAGGAGATCATGTGTTTCCTCCTCATTGCCTTGAGTCCCTGCACTGTAAAGATTTTTGAAGTGGCTTTCTGCCGCTGCTTTAATCTGGGTGAACCCCTTGCAGATTTTCCCCTCTGCAGTTGTTATTTTCCGAGATGTGGTTTCTGGAGAGTCGTGATCTATATTGATGGTGGAAGAAGGAAGTGTTTCAGTCCCCTGCCTTCAACCACAAGCTTCTAGATTTGATTCTCCAATACTCTTCTTCCATTCGAAAGGAGCGGAAAGATGAGCATTGGGCTTTTAAATCTTTACCAAGCAACTCTGCAGTGATGTCTTTACTTTCCATTTCAACTTGTAGGGCCTCCATAGACTGCATTGTTTCTTTTCTTTCGCTGGTTGGGGTTGGGGCTGGTTTCCTTTTCCATTCCTTCAGGGCTTGATTTGTAGCCTTGATTTTTTGCTCCCAGACATAGCATGAAGACCCTGTGAAGGATTTGACCCAAGCTGTTTTCACTGTTTCAATGAAGCCTTCCCTTTCAATCTAGAGGGGACTGAATTAGAAAGGGATTAGGCCGAGATCTTCTTCATATTTTAGTAGTAGCTATATTGGCTTGTGATCTGAAGTCAATTTTGGGAGAATTTTTGTGGTGATTATCTTCTTGTCCATCATTAGAGAGCCTTGCACTAAGAATCTGTCCAGGCGGGTAGAAATGTGATCCTCCCCAACCCAGTTATTGATCCATGTGTAAAGTCCTCTGACCGGGTTGAAATCGAGTAGATCCCATTGCTGTATGAGCTCTTCCACCGAGGCCACCATAGGGTCTTTGCTGTTGTTGCCTCCCCTCTTTTATTTAGCTTTTAGAACGATATTTAGATCCCTGGCAAGAATGATGTTGTTAGGGGATTGCTCCTCTAAGAATGTTGAGAGAGAGTTCCAGCATTCTCTTTTTTCAACATAAAGGACAGGTACATAAAGATTGAAAAGTGAGATGGTCAACTTACTTATGAAATGCGTTAATTCCGTAAAGATCCAATGCTGAGTCTCGTGGGAGTTGTTCAGATGGAAGAGTTCTTATGTCCATAGAGTTGCAAGCCCTCCAGAAGAGCCCCTTGAACTTACTGCTTTTCCTGCGCTTTTCTTCCATTTTGACTTACTGATATCTAGAAGGGCTTTCCTTTCTATCTTAGTCTCTTGGAGCATGACAATATCCGAGGGATCTATTTTTAGGAGGCCCTCGATGTCTTCAGCTTTCGAGGGGTTCCCTAGTCCTCATAGTTCCAAGAGACGAGACACATTATTTACTAGTGGGGGGGTGAGAACCTCCCTTGGGATGCCTTGCTCTAGTATTTCTCCCAATAGACATCTCTATTGTGGGTTGGCTTCCTTGAGTTTTAAGCCTTTTTGCCTCCTCTTCCCTCACTTCTTTGTGGGATTTGGCTCTTTTTGACGGGCACTCATAGATCTCATCCTCCGAGGAACTTGAACTATCCGCTTGTTTTTTCCTTGTGACTTCTGCATATGAGGGATTGGAGGGGCTGCCTTGGGAGGCTTCTAGCTTAATTTCTTCTCTACCTTCTTTGTTGGAAATGGGAGAACCAGTTTGTTCCAGATTTTCCAGGGTTGTTTTTGCAGGCTTGATATGGCTGCTTTCTTTACCGTTTGGGATTGCGTCCTTTTCTTGGATGGGATTGGAGCTGCTTGGAGCCCCGTTCGCTATGCCTTTCCCATTGCCTTTTTTTTGGTGAGAATTTTTCTAGACTAGGGTCCAATTCTCACCATTTTGTTTGTCTAGTTGCTCTTCGGAATTTTTCTTGCAATGTTTTGCAAAACGTTCATGGCCGTGGCAGTGTCTACATTTGAAGGGAAGTTGTTCGTAATCCAGTTCTTGAACATGCATCCACCTTGCAACTGTAAGCTTGATTAATTTTGACAGCCCCTCCTCTAGATCAGCTTCGACATAGATGCAGGCACATGAATACTGATCTTTTCTTGCGGCTTGATCTATGTATTTTCCTAAGGCATTGTCGATAATCTGAAGGGACTTTTGATTCCAGCAATGGAGAGGAAGATGGGGGAGCCGCACCCAGACCGAGACAGTAGATGGGACATCCTATGCGGGATCAAAATTAGGCGACCATTTATTTAGGTATATTCCTTGCAGTCCCATGAAGTATGGGCCATTCCTGAAAATTAAACTTTTGTCCTCTGTGCTCTCAAAGACGAACACGAAGAAGCCTTTACCAACGAAATAGTTTTTTATTCCCTCTTTGGTTAACGGTATCCAGTTCCTTTAGATCTAATCTTCCACTGACTTGGGAGAAGGCCAGAGGCCTGTGAAATGGCCTAAGAGACCTCTCTCTACAAGGTTCAAAGCTGCTTTGCAGGTTTCTTCTTCAGGTAAGGCAACCGAGGGAATATTGTCCATTTTCTTGACATTTTTTTTTTGCATGGCAGAGGAAGGTTTCTTATTTCATGCAGCTATCATCGTTTTGAAGGAAATAACCTCAGGAGGTGGGGAGGGGGTGGTGGGGGTGGATCAAGGCCCCCGCTGGACACCATAGCGAAGAGGCAGCGCAACTGTGTGTGATCTACTGTGCGCAGTAGCCACAGGGGTGCGTGGGCGAGGTACCAGAGTAGCCCTAATGCATGTGTAGACAAATGTTAGTGTTTTTTAAGTGAACATGATGATGTAAAATTAATTAAGTATTTGACCTAAAGATTCAAAGCTAGTTAAATTCATTAGGTAATGTCCAAGAATACTCATTAATCCATGTGAACTTGAAAAAAGCAGTGAAATCTGAAATCTATCCTGCAAATATTATGATAGTACTTCAAAAAACATCTTTAGGAATTTAATGACTGGTAAAAAAGAAGTCATTACTGCGTGATCAAGTCCAACCATAGTTTCAAAATGACAACCATGTGCATGCTCCATGCAATTTTTGTCTTCAAAAAACAGGTGAATTTTTTAAGACAGTCTTCGACGTGCAATTTAACAATTTGGCAGTGTTAAAGATATATGTTGGAAGTAAAAATACAAAAAGGTTATATACATGTACACAAATTTATGTACTAAAAGCCTACACAGGAAGGAAGGAATTGCATTGTGAATTTTTAGGGATTCAAATGATTTTTTTGTGAATTGCAGGGTATGACCTCAAATTATAAGCCTCGGTTCAATATAAAATCTTTAAATGAGTAATAAAATAAAAACCCAGAGAAAAAAGAAAAAAATTTTGATAGACTATTATTTTCATTCCTTTAATTAGACGAGCTACAAAACCCTAAGCAAACTAAAAATCCAACATCAATATAGCTAACAAAGTTAAAAAATTAAAGCTGCAAAAGGCAGATTTGAAGAAAAGATTTTAATTTTTTTTTTGTTTGAAACAAAATTAAAATACCTTTGGACATGAATTCGGCCATGGAATGGAAGGGGCTAAAATGTTCATCATCGTCTGTAACGTGACCACCATTTGCAGGGACAAACTTTTGAGGTTCTGAGGAGCGTCTATTTCCTGGAGTCACCTTCAACAGAGACCACATGCCACATTGGCATCTCCTTCCTCACTCCCATCCCATTATTTCGTTGTGTAATGCTACCGCGTGACTGACATTGGAGATTAATATTATCACTCAGAGTCCTCCAAATTTGGTTGAATTTGCAAATTAGTTTTGTGGACCATGTTGCAGAAAATGATCTTTATGGCGAGAACTTTTGAACATGAATTTTTCATTTAATAGGAGTTTGTCCTGGTAACGTATGTAAGTTTATTCAAAGTATTATCTATGTATTTTAAACGTAAATTTCTCTCAAAATAATACAATGAGCTTTACCAAAAAGGTATTATACTAGTGTTAATATTATAGTATATTGTTAAATTGAGTGACATTTTTTATTTCTCTGAATGTGTTGTTAGGAAATAATTTGATAATTGTGAATTTTTTTGGTCATTCACAATTTATTTTGTGATTCTAATAAATATAAAAACAATTTCAAAATATATAACACAAACAATAGAAAATTAAGAAACTATGTTTTTTTTTATTTATATTTATAGGACAATGGGGTCTTTATCAGTATAAGTAAATATCTTTGTAAATTGTTAAAATGTCATTACTTAAATTGCATTATATATGTAAGTATTATTTATGGTTTTAAAGGTTAGTTTAAGTGTTTATGAGTTAAGTGGATTTTATGGTCTATATTTTTTAAAGATTAAATTTCATAGTCAATTTTTTTTTTAATGATTTTTATTTATCTTTATAAAATTACTTATAAAACTTTTATTTTATTCTAAATTCTATATAGCATTTTCTATTTTGACTTGTATATGCAAGGTTTATGAGATTTCCATATTCAAGGTTGTAATAATTTTTGGAATGTGATTTCATGTTGTTTTATTCTAATTTAGATTTATTTGTATTTATCTCCTCAAAACATGTGAGCCCCATTTGTAAGTTCTTGGTGTAATTTATCTTTCTCTAAGATAGAGTTATTGCAATTGAATGTATGTGAATGTGCTCACTCAATATGTATATAAGTATCTCCTCATTTGAGTGCAATGTAGGACAAGTGTAAGATACCTTCCTGGAAGTATCTTAAATTTTCCCTTAATTTTTTTTGGTTTGGTCTCAGTGTTAGTGTGGCATTTTATAAAACAATTTGTGTGTACTTGGCTATAGATGCACTTTATTAGTTTTAATTTCAAACAGACATACACGGTGGCTAACACATGCCAAATAAATGCTTCAAGACAATAATATGTTCATTGGACTAAAACCATAAATTCATATATTTCCTATACAAGTATGCATAATCATAACTTGAACATAAATTGTCATTTCATTAACATGGCAAATAAATACCAAGTGAGCAAAAGGAGTAGAAGAACATAGCCCATAACTCAACAATGTGAACTTTAATACATTAATTGCTTTATAATTTGGTTCCAAAAATACAATACTAAGATAAATGGGCTTCCAGATGACTGCATCTTGTTCCCTTTTCATCTAGAAATATCAGTCCATGAAAATATTGTTTATACTAGCCTCTAAATCAAAAGCAAATCGACCTCCTCTTTCATGTTCAACATCTATATTGACTGTAAATTCAATTTGGTTCACACAGCGAGCAAGTAGGGTAGTTTGTGGTCACTATGGTAGTGGTAATCTCTACACCTTCAATTGGAAAATGCAGTCACGGGCTCATGGTCTCTCCCCAATGCTCTTCCAACATGAAAGAATGAACTTGACTCTCTGAAGTTATAGTACTTGACCCTCCTTTTTGTTATTATTTCTCTTCCAACAATGAGATATGTACTCGGCTAGCAAGAGAATTCACATTCAACCTTTGAAATGACACTCCTAACTTATAAATAAAGAGAAACTCGGCTTGTCTAACAATAGCAACTCGGTCTCTTTAGTAGTGGGATATTCGACACAAATACCAAAAATATCAACCAGCGAAACCCAAGATAACTCAACCTCTTCAAATGTAACTCGACCCCTTGAACTTATGGTAGAACTTAGCCCTTAAAGAGTGTAATCTCTATCTATAAAAAGATGATAGAATACTCCACATTAGAAGATAAAATCAATTCATAACACTGCGAACTTACTTCCTTCTGCAAAAATATTCTTCTCCTTGAAGCACAATGTTAGAATTTGAGTGATTTCGCTCCAAAACTGGCTAGGGTGTGTTAGCACATCATACATTTCACGCCAAGAAACTCTCGCAGCGGCAACAATGCAAAATTGATAAGTTGCACCACAAAAGTTTCAAAACTTTCGTAGCAGAATGCAATTTTCATTGTGAAAGTTCCATTTTGGCTAAAATTGGTTTAAAAGGGTCGTTCTCTATCAAGTTAAGGAAAATAATTGTGAGGCTTAAGGATTGGTGATCATTTAGTGAAAGGATAGAGGAATGGCTTTGGGTAAAAATCTTATAATGTTGGAAAATAAATAAATAAAAAAGTATTTGGCTATTAAATCCAATCTTTCCAAAGCTCGGGTTAATAACAAGATTACTTATATTATTTTATAAAAAATATTGGCTCTCATGCTAAATATCCAAGTCAAATACAAACCCGAAGGCCAAGTACCAACTTCGAGCAAGCATCATCACACAAGACCAACTATCAAGACCGAGAGCCCTGTGCCCAACCGCCAAGCTATCAAGATTTTGCAAACTTACGAGAGTGTTATTTGAACATCTAAAGAAATCAATGAGGACTAGAAATCGAATTATCGAGAAAGCGATTAATTATATAGTTTCAGGTGTTTAAGAAGCAACACATAAGGACATGTCAAAATAAGAGTTTGTTCAATATCTGAATTCTCTTGTCTCATGAGTTCAGGGCTTGAAAAGAGCGTGTGCTCGCCTTTGTAACAATTGATACGAGAGCCCTCCACTACGCCTCAGAAATGATGACAAGGGCAGCAATAGAAAGATCCTCTGAAGTGAAAAAGAGAAGAGGACCCCCCTAAGCCTGAAATCGATGCCCTAGATCGACATATGCAAGGGAAACAATTTGATTTATTGCATTCATTGTTGGATTGTGCAAATATTTTCAACGTGAATCCAGAAAGAGCACGAAAATCTATTTCCTATTTTAATATCATTACATAGCATTGCATCGCATCATGGGGATCCCACGTAGAGAATAGTGTCTCATTTTTCTGATGCTCTGGCCAAACGTCTCTCCAAGGGTATTGAGGAGAAGCCCCAGTTTCAGTCTAGTGATGAATGCTCTAAATATTTTGAGGATTTAACCTTGGCTTACAAGGCCTTGAATGATGCATGCTTGTATTCAAATTTTCCTCAGTTAACTGGCAATCAAGCAATCCTGGAGGCAATGGAAAAGGTAGAGAAAATTCACATATTTGACTTCAGCATTGTTAAGGGTGTAGAAAGCTATATGATAACAACAAGAGTGAGTAGTTGCAAGTTCAAAGGTGTCATGCCAGGCTGGACCCTTTGAGTGGATCCCACCTCTTTCCTTGAGAGGCCTCTTGGAAGAGCTTTGCACTGCATTTCCACGTTAAGGTTTTAGACCAAGCTTTAGTCTTTTGGTACAACATAGTTTCTGTTGAGAGATGTGCTGAGTTGCAGGGTGCAGCAATGGAAGATTGTATTGGGTGTTTTCTGAGCTATTTTTGCAGTGGAGGAAGGTTTCCGTCCATTGGGAGGCCAGTAAAGGAGCCCCTTGGGCTTATTTGACATATTTGGCATCTGGCCGAGGTGATTTCATCCCCTATAGTGCAATTCTAGTTCAGATCTGTGTTATTTTAGTGATTTGTTGCAGGGGTAAGTTCAATGCTCCATTTGGAGTGTTTTCTTTCCATTGAATGGATCATTCCTTCATTGAAGAGAGTCTTTTGGAGGAGTTATTTCAGATCTACATCAGATTCAGCCACCTTCTTCTATGTGCTTCAGTTCCAATGAATCTTCAGCCCTAGGGATTTAGATCCACCATTCATACTTTTTGTATTTCTAGAAAATCTTCATGGTTTCTCTAGGAAAAGTGTGTGGGAGCATAGATCTCCATTTTTGGCCTTGTATGAGCGTACTCTTTTCATATCCATTTATTTATATATTCCAGCTGTAGTATTAGTCATTAAAACTGTATTGTTTTTGCTTTAGTAGTTTGTGTATCAGTGTATTACATGTTTTGGGTGCATTTTGGCATTGGAAGCTTCCTTTTCCTAGCTTGAGGGGCTTGATCCCCAAGATCTTGTACTTATTTATTGCTGATATACATAATACCATGGATCTATCATTTGGCTCACATGTACTGTGTTGATACTTTCTGCTATTTTTATATTCATGCACTATATTCCTGCTTTTCCCATTTGGGAATATTAGATATTACAAATTTTTGGTATATATTTCAGAGATAAACCTCTCTCTAAGGGTCACAACCCCTCTTCTTCTATAAAAATTTGTCACATTATTAATGACATACCTTATCGATTGAACATGCTAGGAAACCTCCCTAAATAGGGAATTATACTTCTATTCTAATTGCTTTAAAACAAACCATATCCACCCATAGCAAAAAAGAGAACTATTTCCTCCATAAAAGACTCGGCCTAGCTCATATGGATCCATAGATTCTAGCCATTTCTTTGACTCAATATTGACCTCAACTTTAGATCTCTACGACCATCAAAATACGGTTACTTCAGTCAGTATTACACCTATGAATACTTATGTTCTGGCCCTAAATTCTAGTGAAAACCCTCCTCCATTTGTGTTGGTATTTATCACAGACCTCGCAACCCAATAAACAACACAAGGTAGGGTCTCAACCCTCTCTACTATTTCAAAATTTGATGCGGACTTCACACAAAAACACCACTGAAATCACATGCCAAAATTCTCATGAGTCGCCTCTCTTGAGCTTTGTCTACCCTAAGAGAACCAACAATATGCCATCCTAATTCCTATCTCGAACCCATTAAGGTATGTGACATTCTTGTGAACCCTCACATGATGATCTTACTCTTGGTGATGATCATGGCCTCCCTTTAGCAACGCTTACTCGGACGTCTAACTAGACCTACTTTAGGACTACATCTCTCCTAGCCTCCTTGATAAAATGAGCTCCTTCTCACTTGATGTTCTTGCATTCATACTAAGGCATCCTTTAATAACTTTTCCTAGCTAGGCCTCTTAAGAACGCTCTAGAACTTACGAATTTTACCTACTTAGACCTTAGGAAATATTATTTTTCTATTTAATTTTATTTTAGATTTTAAACCTCATCTTGGGTCTAAATCCCCTTCACTTGGGTTATTTTCCCACAAAACATTTTGTGGTCAAAATCACACAAACCCATCTCACTGGGCTTGTGGAGTACCTCCCAAGCTACACAATTTAACAACATAGTCTAGTTGTAGTAATCATAAATTGGTCAAGCTCTTATAGTCAAGAGAGGACTTGGTTGGGTTCCCAAGCTGAAAATTAAGTAAGGGTAGTTGTGAGGGCATGATAACTAGGAAGGGTTAGGGAATGCTAAGGAATGAAAAGGTGTGCTAGCACATGCTGGACAATGTCAATTCATGTTGAGGAGTGTTAAGGAGTGTCGAGTTATCACAAGGGAGAACTAGGCCAAAATGCATGGAAATGAACAAATAAGAGTGTGTTCCAGGGAGTCTCAGTGAATTCAAGTGTGCCAAGGATGAAGTGTGTTAGAAAAATTTCATAATAGAATTTGTAAGAGGCTAACATACGATTGTGATAAGGGGCTCGACAAAAAAAATTTAAACAAAGAGAGACTTTGTGTTGGGCACAACACTATTTTTCCTTTATCTATTATTTTTATATGACATGTGGCACACTTTGGCTGAGTGCTCATGTTTTGAACTATTTTAGACAATTCCATATTGTACATTGTTATGTATAAGTTTTGGGGAACTTGACTTGTGCCAACCTATATCTTGTGTGTCTTGTGTATCCTATGGTTCTTGCAAACTCTCAGTTAATGCTCTATTGTTTATATGAACTAGACATACATGTGAAATATTGCCTATGTAAGCTATGTTTCTTAGTTGTTTTATGGCCATGGCTAGATGTGATTCTTTTCTTGGTAAGTTTTTAAGTGGGAAAAGTTCAGCTTGGACATGACTGGCCTAAGATGAGGTATATGAAGTTCTTAGGTGAACACAACACAATCTACTTGTAGTAGGTAAAATTGATCAAGTTGTTAGTGTTGAAGCAGACCAATGTCACATGAACTGTAGTAGCTAAGGACTTGATTGGGTTCCCAAGTCATGAAAAAATGTAAGGATATTTGTGAGGGCATGAGTGCCAAGGCATGCTAGGGAATGCTAACATGTGCCAAATAGTTCAAAGACATGTAAAATATGCTAAGATGTGTCAAGTGCTAAGGCATGCCGATATCTAAAATGGTGTGAAAATACATGCCAGGGACTATCAAGGAAACAAAAAGGAGAAACAAGTTAAAATCCAAGGAAATGAACACATCATAGGGTTAATAATTCATCAATTTGCATTTTCCAATAGGGGAATGCTATGCACAACAACACTAGGTGGAAATGAGTGTTAAGTGCCAAGTGTTAGTACATTCTAAGTGCCAAATCATCCTCTGTTACTTCTCCTCTACTTTCCAATAATTGATCCTAAATAACTTTAATATTAAACCATGCCAAAGTATACTGAGGCATCTTAATGAATGCTATACATGATAATGATCATGGCCTCTTTAGGACTACATGTCTCTTCACCCCCTTGATCAAATGATCTCCTTCTCACTTGATGTTATTTCCTTCATCCTAATAACTCCTTAAATAGTTTTTCCTAGACCTCTTAGGAACTCTCTAGAACTTATGGGTTTTATCCACTTAGACCTTAGGAAATATTAATTTTTCTTTTTATTTTTCTTTTAGATTTTAAATCTCGTCTTGGGTCCAAAATCCCTTTTCTTTGCTTCTATTCCCACAAATCCTTTTGTGACCAAACTCACACAAAGCCATCTCAATAGGCTTGTGGAGTACCTCCCAAGCTACACAATTCAACAATATAGTATATTTTTAGTAACTATAAATTGGTCAAGCTCTTGTAGTCAAGCGAGGGCTTGGTTGGGTTCCCAAGTTGAAAATTAAGTAAGGGTAGTTGTGAGGGAATCATAGTTAGGGAGGATCAGGGCATGCAAAGGAATGAAAAGGCATGCTAACACATGTCGAACAATGTCAATGCATGCTAAACTAGAGTGTTAGGGAGTGTTGGGGCATATCAAGGGATAACTAGGTCAAAATGTATGGAAAGGAAAAAATAAGAGTGTTTGCAAGGGATTGTTAGCGAATTCAAATGTGCTAAGGACAAAGTGTGTTAGGAGAGGTTTAGAATAGGATTTACAAGAGGCAAGCCTACGGTTGTTATAAGGGGCTCGACATAGGAGTTTTAGACAAAGGGAGATCACTTTGTGCTAGGCACAACATTGTTTTTCCTTTAGTTATTTTTTTTATATGAGATGTGGCATACTTTGGCTACATGCTCATGTCTTAAAATATTTTAGATAATTACATATTGTACATTGTTGTGTATAATTTTTGGGGAACTCAGCTCGTGTTAGCTTATATCTTGTGTGCCTTGTGAATCTTGTGGTTCTTGCAAACTCTCATTTAATGTTCTATTGTTTATATGAACTGAACATACATGTGAAATATTTCCTGTGTAGGCTATGTTGCTTAGTTGTTTTATGGCCATGGCTAGATCATGTGATCCTTGTCTTGGTAAATAGTTAAGTGGGACAAGTTGAGATTGGACATCAGTGGCATAATATGAGTTATAGGTAGTTCTTAGGTGAACAAGGTATAATCTACTTGGAGTAGGTGCAATTGGTCAAGTTGTTGTGGTTGAAGCAGGCTAATGTTTTCACATGAACTGCAATAGCCAAGGAAATTTTTGAAAGGCATGATGTTGTGTAACTAAGTTTTGAAATTTTCTTCCAAGCTTAGATAGGACCACGAGCCTATCATGTTCAATTTTGCAAGGGTGGTGGTGATGACTTGCACTGTGTTGGGATAAGAGATAAATAAGTGTGAAGAAATGTCATCATATGACTTGAATAAAGGATAGACATTGGGGTTATTCGTAAACTATCATGGATATTTCTTGTGAACAAATGTGTTCATGCATGCTATTCCAATCCCACCAGATATTGCTGATTAGAATGCATGGAAAACCCTTTTAATAATATTCCATGATGTTGTGTAACTAAGTTTTGAAATTTTCTTCCAAGCTTAGATAGGATCACAAGCCTATCATGTTCAATTTTGCAAGGATGGTGGTGATTACCTACACTGTGTCGAGACAAGATATAAATAAGTGTGAAGAAATATCATTATATGACTTGCATAAAGGATATATGCTTGGGTGATTCGTAAACTATCATGGATATTTATAGTGAACAAAATGTGTTGTTGTTCCAATCCCACTAGATATTTTTGATTATAAAGCATGGGAAAACTTTATAATAATCTTCCATCATGTTGTGTAACTAAGTTTTTAATTTTTCTTCCAAGCTTAGATAGGACCACGAGCCTATCATGTTCATTTTTGCAAGGGTGGTGGTGATTACCTGCACTGTGTTGGGACAACTAGAGATAAATAAGTGTGAAGAAATATCATCATATGACTTGCATAAAGGATATATGTTGGGGTGATTCATAAACTATCATGGATCTTCCACTATACAATTCATCATAACCGAATAGATAAAACTATATTTAAAAATGAATGAATAAGAGTTTGTGACAGGAAGTGTCAGTGAGTTTCAGGTGTGCTAAGGAGGGAGTGATTTCAAGGTATGTTAGGCAGTGTTAAGGCATGCTAGAGGCTAGGGAAACATTACAAGATGTGTCAGGTGCCAAGGTGTGCCAATGCATGCCAGGGCAGAGTGTTTGGGAGTGATAAGGAAAAACAAGGGAGCACTAGTGTCAAATGCATGGAAATGAATGAATAAGAGTGTGTGACAGGGAGTATCAACGAGTTCTAGGTGTGATAAGGGGGAAGTTTAAAGGTATGCAAGTTAGTTCCAAGGAATGCTAGAGTGCCAGGGTGACATGCTAGGATGTGCCAAATGCTAGGGTGTGTTAATGCATTCTAGGGAGTGCCATGGAAACACAAGGGAGAACTAGTTCAAAATGCATGGTAATGAACGAATAAGAGTGTCTGATAGGGAGTGTATAATAGGGAGTGTTAGGTGTAATAAGGAGGGAGTAGCAAGGTTACATGTTACGAAATTCCAAGGTATGCTAGAGTGCCAGCGCATGTCAGGGAGTGTTAGTGTGCAAACCCTTCTCCATTATATTACAAACTACAATACAACAGGCTAGAGCTCTTGTACCATGGATCATGATCCTTTCCAAACACACTAATACAAGGAATAAAACTAGGGATTGGTGGTAATCCTTTGACAACCAATCTATCGTGAACAAGACAACACTTGACCTACTTGTTGATGGTGGCCACACACAACCCTTTCAGTCCACAAGTTTAATGAGAGCACCACAAGTTTCATGTTTGGAGAACAACGGGCCACCACCTTGTCCAACACTTTTGATGGGTCCCATGCAACACTATGGCACTCATGGACCCAAATATGCCTCCTAGAAGGCCCTAAGACATCAATTGACCTCTTATGAGGCTTATTATTCCATGTATGAGATATTTTGGTGGGATTGTCACCAAAATTTAGGGTTACTTGCATATTATTTTATGTTTATGGGCTAATGTAGGCCCATAAGATAATTCGATCAAATCCTAATCAATGTATAAATAGCAGTTAGTTGGATTCATTTGTATCATCACTTGACTTGGGATCTATCTATCTTTAGAGAACTTCACATTTTTCCTTGGAGGACTATTTTGGATGATGGATGCATTTTGATTTATGGATTTGGGCTAATTTTACTTTGGAGATTTGTTTTTTCAAATGTGAAGATGGTTGGATATACTCTTTAACATTGTGAGTGAAAATTTCACGCTATTCTTCGTGTTGTTGCATACTATTGAATTTCGCTATAACTAAGGCTAATTGTTGCATGATGGAAATGTGGAATTATGTGTCTATTTCGCTTATTTAATGTATGGGATATTTTGGATGAATGAAATATCTTAGAGATCATTTTATCTCAATAAACTTGCATCGCTTGTATGAAGTATAAATGCTTGAAAGTCACTTTTCGTTTTCCTCTAACATTGGATGAAGTTGACTTTCTGGGCCTCCTTGATCAAGAAACTAAATTATTGTTCATTATCACCCCCAAATCCATATATCCAACTGAATTATGAACTAGTACCTAAAAAGGGGTGATGATTCCCCCCCCCCCCCCCTTTTCACAATTTTCCATTTTTCCCTAGGTCTAGCTCCATTAGGTCACCTCGGGCATCAATTTACCAAGAATATAGCCAGAGGAAATCTTTGATCTCCTAGAGGAAACTGCATCGGTGGGTCCCCTTACTCTCCTCATAATTTGGGCCAATTTCGATGATGGAATCTTCGGATACCTCAAGCCCTAGCTCTAGGATCAATTTTTGCATAGGTGTTCCCAAGGCTAGAACCTAGTAGGATCAATTTGACCCATCAAAGTAAAATCTCTTACCTGATCCTTTCCCCTCACATTTTCCAAGATAGGAACATCATTGGTTGCTAAATTCCATCCCTGAACCTGGTTTGGGTCCACTTGGCCCCATGTGGTCCCATTTGGTGTCGAAGGCCTTTCATCAAGGACCATTTTGGAATCCAAGTTCCCAAAGGATTTTAGGTATTGGTAACTTCCTTCATAATTCTTATTCTTCTCCCTCAACCCTTCAGTCACCCTCCTCTCTCCCTAGAAGATCAAGTCCTTTGCTTAAAAGGAAAGTATGTCCCACTCTTTATTCTATCTTAGGGAAAGGGCTTCTAGTGTCACTTCCCACCTATTCATTGACCTACAATATATAAGTGAATTCCTAAACTACCGAGACTCCTCCCATCAATTAAATTTCGTGAAGATCAAGAAGCCTTAGTTGTGGTGACAATGGGCTAAGCCTCCATCGTTTCCCTTGTCCTATCCATTGCCCTCTTAGGAACCCCTTTTAGGTCCACTACTAGTTTGAGTGGTAACAATTTGTTCACAAATCCATTTGTGAACAAATCTTTGGTATGCCCACTTTTCCATACTATGGCTCCAAGATGAGAAGTCTAGGGCTATGGAGGTTGCCCTTCTTCTCACTGAATTAATCCTCTACAATATAGTGAAATAGGGCTAGTTGGTTGGCCAACTTGACTGCTACTTTAGTCCTTCAAAGTCTGCACATCTTTAGGCCCTATACACCTTCCCTTCTACCAATATTTTTGTCCTTCACAAGTACAAGAGTTAGGGCTCTTCTTTGATAGTCACCTAACAACCCTCCAACTATACTTGGACTACCATCAATTTTCCCAACCACAGTCAATTATTTTTACTGATCTAGGGCTCACAATATTGTATTCATCTAGGGCTCTTCAAATCTTCCATCTAACAATGGTTTGAGTCCTCTCAAAATCATTGTTCTTGTGTATCGAAAATTTGATCTTCGTTGTCCAATCTATGAATAAATTTGAACTACTCCTCTTATCATCCTTCTAACAATTTGTAGATGACTGAACTAGGGTCACAAATCAACCACTAATAGTCCATTGACTAATTTTTTATAGGTTGCTTCAGATATCTGTCTAAAACTCCATGGATAGTCCACCAAATCAACTCCTCTACATGTCAATCCATTCTTCACTTGGCACATTTCTTCTGCATGCTCAATCTTCTGCTCAGGTTCCACCCTCCATTGGATCTGTTATCTCCACACATACTGAATCTGCAAACCATCTTCTAGATATGCAGTCTATATTTCAGAAATAAACCTCGCTTTAAGGGTCACAACTGCTCTTCTTCTATGCAATTTTTTCACAATCTTAAGGGCATACCTTATGAACTAAACATGCTAGGAAATTGTCCTAACTAGGGCACTATACTTATGTACTTCTAATTGTTTTAGAACAAACCCTATCCACCCATAGAAAAAACCATGACTCTTGCCTATATGGATCCATATATTTTGGGCATTTCTTTGACCGAATCTTGACATGAACTTCAGATCTCAATGTCGACCCTCAAACTAGGGTTAGCTCAGCCAATATTACGGTTGTGTCTACTTCTGTTTTGGCTCTGAATTACAGTTCAAGCCCTCCTCCATTTATGTTTGTCTTTATAACCACTACAAGACAAGATCGTATCAACCCTCTCTTCTATTTCATGTAGAAAATCTAACCAATGGGATTCAATATGATCTTGTAATGTACTAAAACAAGATATTGAATCCTTCCTACAATTTGCAGAAACAAAACATGATCACACAATCACATATAAGTAGGAGAAAGAAATTATCAATCACACAAAAAAATATGTATCTGGGGAAAGAAAATGCTCAAAACCCCTCTATCTCTATTGTGTATTAAGTCAAGTAATTTTGCATGCAACACTTATATAGGGTTGTTTTCACCTGAAAATCCTGAAACTGAATAGCCTTCAAACAATTGAATCAATATAATGCATTTTTCATTAGAGTCTTCTGACTACTACTAGCTACTGCACTTGTCTACTAGACTCTTCGTGCTACTGCTAACATATGCATCCATGCCCTTCACACTATTTCCAACTCTGATCTGTGCTCCAGTATTTGACATCTATCACTTTGACTTCTATCTTCCTGACATCTGACTACATCAATATAAATAATCCTTCCTGCTATTATTGTACTGTGGACTTGATGCAGGAGCACTAGATCCGGAAAAACACCTTATATTTTATCTATGCTAGGGGGTTTCATGTTTTGAAGAAATGTAAATATTAATATTATTTTGAGTGATTAATTATATTTTAATTAATCATTTGTGAGAATTTAGTTTGTAGATTATTTAGAATTAATGATGGAGCCTAAGTTGGAATTAGTTTCTAAGTCTTAGGGATAAGAATCTATCTTTTAGGGATGTTGAGAGATTTAGGGGTTTGTTGAAGAATTGAAGGGATAAAGCATTAAATTAGATTACTTTTAAAATTGTATAAATAAGAGGGGGTTTTGAGAGAAAAACACATTGAGGTAGAATAGAATAGGGAGAGAAGTAGGAGACAGGGTTTTCCTATATATCAATGTACAGCTGAAAGGGCCACGGATTTTAATATCTGGCCATGAATGAGGTTTCTTTGAAATTGTTGGTTTCATATATATCAGTATAGAATTTGACTTTTTGAGCTTATGTACATTGTTGAATTCGCTTTTGGTTGAATTGGTTTGATTTTTGTAAAAACTTGGTAATGTGATTCTGTTCATGGGTGAATAAATCGACATCGATATTGCAGTAATTAATTGAATAAAGAATCGATTTTAAGTCATGCTTTGTGCTGAAAGAATGTTTGAATTTTTATAGGCATATGGAAAGAAAACAGAATTCAGTTAAATCGATTCATGCTGGAATGAAACTAAAATTGTATTGTTGAAGAAAACGCAGGAAAGAAACGATCGATCAGTCTTGTGTAGGGCTGGATCGAATATCAGGTAAACTAATGTTTTTATATCGGCTTTGAAAAAGTCGATTTCACTATTGCATAGCTAGGTGAATGAATTTCCGGTTATATGCAACAACAATGTATGAGAAAGCGTGCAAGGGAATTGTGCATATTAACCTGAGAACTTATTAATCGATCAACACATGCCGGGAGGAAATGTGCAGTTTGACAGCGCTGACAAAATGTTGTTCACATAAATTGATCGAATAGTAAGTTCCATTTCAACGCTGGGGAGTTTCAACGAGGAGCAGAGTTGGGGAAAAACGCACAATTCAACGTCATCAGCATTCAGAATGTGTAGGAAAAATGGAATTGTTCCAAGAATGCGGAGGTCATTACACAGCAAAGTAAGATTCTTAGCGAAGGTGAACGCAATTTGTGAAGGCACATTCCATAATTTGGTCAGAACCACGTTGCGATGGTCGATTGGGAAGGTATGTTAATTACGTGGTTATTTGTATCATAATGGTTGTGTTGATAGGCATCCAGAGTCATATTTTAAGTTGACTACATATATACCAATAAGTAATTGAGCAGATCCGTAGTATTGCTGGAATTATGACCTGAATTGTACTGAAGCAGTGGCTGAGGGGAGGCGCTGAGATATATTTACACATATAGAAATCAATGGTAGTGCAGAAGAACCAACAAGAAGTCGATTTGAAATTGACCTGAGCAGAAACAATCTAACCTTGACTGAATGTTTAAGGTGATGGCGCAGTTGAAATTGCGGGATGTTATAACGGTAAGCACGTTGATGTAAGTTCTTTGAGAAATGATATTCAAATAGTTCGATTGTTGAAACCCAGAATCTAAAGGCGTAGTCCAGAACGAGTTCGATGAAATGAAAACTTCGAGCAGTTTGTTGTTTGATATTGCAAACATATGAGAATTAAGCATTGAGGTTTAAAAGGTAAGGGTGCACTCTTCAATTGAATCCAGCCATATGCCAATGACTTTTTTAAACATAAGAAATTGCAGTGCATTGAGTTAATTCCTAATCTCAAGAATTCATATACATAATGAAGACCATTATGCAATGAAACTGAACTCTGGATGTCTTGAATATGAGTTAGAACGCTGGTATTAAAATGGTCAAGCCCGAGTCTTATTTAGACGTAGTATCACTTGTCCGTGGGCGCATTTGTTTGGTTGAAATTTGATTCTGATTTGAAATTTGAAAAGGCGCATATACAAGGTTTGGCTTTGGATTGAATGATGATATGAAAGCATGTAAACTGGGGCTGAAAATGCAGATTATAATTTGGGGATGATGTGTATAAACACATGTGAATGGTGGTTATTTGAATGAATGAGGGAATTAAAGAATTTGTATGGTTTAATGAGAAATTTGAATATTGATTGATTCACAATTTGATGTTTGAGACATGATTATTGTGAAATGGTTTTATAACCATAAATGTGAAAGAAAGCTTCCACATAAATGGTAAATAATGAAATTGCCAGGGATTGAGGTTTAGAGTTGGCATAGTTGAGCATGTATATTTATAATCATATTATAGATGAAGATTCTGGGAATGCAGGCTATGCTTGTGTCATTTTGGTATCAGAGCTTGGCTCTGTATGAAGGTTTCTTGAAAAGCGTTGAAGACTGAATTTGAATTTATATCAAATCATGTGTGAAGAGATGTGTATGCAGGTAAGGGAGATCAGATTCTAATCTAACAGTCAAGCAACCAGAGTACAGCTGGAAGAATGGAGAAGAACAATTAAGTTCTTAGAGGCAGATAACGCAGAATTGCAGAAACAGAAAGAATCCACGGCGATGTTGAGGAATGGAAATTCACTTGGATCGTGCAGGTATTGTGTTTGTTTAATTTTGAATTGGGTTTCACTGACAATAAACATATTGAAGATTGATGGTTGCAGCAATGAAGAAACTCAGCAAAGAAGGAATTATTGCTGACAGCTAAAGTTTTCCAGATAAAGCCAGAAGATTGGAAGAGAGGATCAGATTTTAAAATCTGATTGACAGTGGTTGAATATCGAGAATTTGTGCAGAGGAAGCATAAAGATTTGCTGGAACAGATTTGCAGGAGTGGTGAGATTCTGAAGGTAATTGAAGTGCATGAGAATGGAAGGACAAGATCAGACGAGATCTTGGAGGTAAGATGATATGGTTTTATTTGGATTTGAAGAATAGAATATTGTAGTCTTTGCATTGAAGTATTATTGCAACTCCCAAAAGGCAATGTGATTAGAATTGCTAACAGATAAAGGAAGATGGCGAAATTTTCTATTTGAAGAATAGAATATTGTAGTCTTTGCATTGAAGTATTATTGAAACTCCCAAAAGGCAATGTGATTAGAATTGCTAACAGATAAAGGAAGCTGGTGAAATTTTCTAAGTGAAAACATAGATGTGGTAGAACCTTGAAGAATTCTAATAGAGATTGGATAAGGAGGACAGTTGTGAACAGGAAGATGAGTTGAAGCCAGGAAGAGCAAAGAGAAGTGCTCAAAGGAGGTTCCGTAGATAGAGAACCAATTGCTTGCCAAAAGACTGAGTGAGGAGAGCTTGGTGAGGTAAGTGGCGGCAGGACAGGACTTGCTGCTGAAGAGGCTTTAGTGCAACTCATAGTAAAGTGAGTAAGGAACTCATAGATATGGAAAGGATGATGACTAGTGACAGTCGTAACAGAGGTTCTGAAATAAACCACAGCAGAGGACAAAAGAAGAAGGATGCCAAGGCAATTGGCATACAAAGACAGTTAAGCAAAGAGGAATATGAGAGGGAGAAGGCTGAGATAGTAGTTTAGCTTGAGGTGTTAATGGAGATGTTGCAAAGAAATGAGGTAGACCAGAAGAATGGTTATGTTATGAGAAAGAAGCTGAAGTGGCAGAGGCTACAAGAGAAGAGGAATCATCAGGTGAATATGCAGTTGATAAAGGAACTAAGGGAACTTTAATAGGTTATTGATGCTAGACAGAGGATAGAGAAGCTCGAAATAGTTGAGCTACAGCAAAAGGAAGATGCTGAAGAAGATGTTGAAGTTTCGATATGTTACCCAGAGAGTGGACCATTACTTTTTGAAAGTGATGAAGAGCTAGAGGAGTTGAATCATATGAATGATTCGAAGCAGCCGGAAGATTTGATGGCTGAAGCATTAAACAAGACTGTAAGGTCTTGTGATTTTAAAACTAATGATTTGTGTATGATTGCAGGTTTGGAAGAAGAGGAAGAACATCTATTGAAGGATGTTAAGGAAGATTTAGCAGAAGAAATACCATGTGATAATGAGACAATAACAAATGAGGAAATGGAAGATCGTGTAAAATTTCCAAAGTGCACTCCAAGTAAAATCATTGAGTTATATAGAGAATTAGACTTTCAAAGGAGGAAATTGGAAGAGCAGAGGATGAATGTCTAGGATAGATTGCTGAAGAAGGATGACAAAGCAGTTGTCATAAATAATAATCAAGAAGAAATTGACAGATGCAAAAAACAGAGGCAAGAAACTGTTCTAAAAGACAATGTAACAGCAGCAGAAAAGGTGCAAAATAACAGTAAGGGTGAAAAGGAAGCAATCAAAACAAGTGAAGAACAAGCAAGAATGAGAGTTCAGCAATCAAGAGATGGAAACAATCAGCAGACAGAGGACATACTGGACAGAGAAATTGAGTTGATAAGGAGGTTAATGATAAAAACATCTCAGAGGAAGACAGTAGCACGAAAGAAAAGGAAAGACAACAAGAGGAAGACAGTAGCAGACTTGGAAGGCAGAGCAAGTGGAGCACTACAACACAAAATATGGAAACCTGGAGGACAACAGCAGATAACAACAGCAGTAAAGCAATTGACAAGCAAGGAAAGATTACAAAATAAGATTTGGGATCCAGGAGGAAATAATGATCCAGACTTATGACCAGGTGGTCATGAATTTTCTTACATGGGGAGTCTGATGCAGGAGCACTAGCTCCGGAAAAACACCTTATATTTTATCTAAGCTAGGGGGTTTCATGTTTTGAAGAAATGTAAATATTAATATTATTTTGAGTGATTAATTATATTTTAATTAATCATTTGTGAGAATTTAGTTTGTAGATTATTTAGAATTAATGATGGAGCCTAAGTTGGAATTAGTTTTTAAGTCTTAGGGATAAGAATCTATCTTTTAGGGATGTTGAGAGATTTAGGGGTTTGTTGAAGAATTGAAGGGATAAAGCATTAAATTAGATTACTTTTAAAATTGTATAAATAAGAGGGGGTTTTGAGAGAAAAACACATTGAGGTAGAATAGAATAGGGAGATAAGTAGGAGACAAGGTTTTCCTATATATCAATGTACAGCTGAAAGGGCCACGGATTTTAATATCTGGCCATGAATGAGGTTTCTTTGAAATTGTTGGTTTCATATATATCAGTATAGAATTTGACTTTTTGAGCTTATGTACATTGTTGAATTCTCTTTTGGTTGAATTGGTTTGATTTTTGTAAAAACTTGGTAATGTGATTCTGTTCATGGGTGAATAAATCGACATCGATATTGCCGTAATTAATTGAATAAAGAATCGATTTTAAGTCATGCTTTGTGCTGAAAGAATGTTTGGATTCTTATAGGCATATGGAAAGAAAACGGAATTCAGTTAAATCGATTCATGCTGGAATGAAACTAAAATTGTATTGTTGAAGAAAACGCAGGAAAGAAAATATCGATCAGTCTTGTGGAGGGCTGGATCGAATATCAGGTAAACTGATGTTTTTATATTTTCTTTGAAAAAGTCGATTTCACTATTGCATAGCTAGGTGAATGAATTTCTGGTTATATGCAACAGCAGTGTATGAGAAAGCGTGCAAGGGAATTGTGCATATTAACCTGAGAACTTATTAATCGATCAACACATGCCGAGAGGAAATGTATAGTTTGACAGCGCTGACAGAATGCTGTTCACATAAATTGATTGAATAGTAAGTTCCATTTCAACGCTGGGGAGTTTCAATGAGGATCAGAGTTGGGGAAAAACACACAATTCAACATCAGCCGCATTCAGAATGTGTAGGAAAAATGGAATTGTTCCAAGAATGCGGAGGTCATTACACAGCAAAGTAAGATTCTCAGCGAAGGTGAACGCAATTTGTGAAGGCACATTCCATAATTTTGTCAGAACCACGTTGCGATGGTCGATTGGGAAGGTATGTTAATTACATGGTTATTTGTATCATAATGGTTGTGTTGATAGGCGTCCAGAGTCATATTTTAAGTTGACTACATATATACCAATAAGTAATTGAGCAGATCCGTAGTATTGCTGGAATTATGACCTGAATTGTACTGAAGCAGTGGCTGAGGGGAGGCGCTGAGATATATTTACACATATAGAAATCAATGGTAGCACAGAAGAACCAACAAGAAGTCGATTTGAAATTGACCTGAGCAGAAACAATCTAACCCTGACTGAATGTTTAAGGTGATGGCGCAGTTGAAATTGCGGGATGTTATAACGATAAGCATGTTGATGTAAGTTCTTTGAGCAATGATATTCAAATATTTCGATTGCTGAAACCCAGAATCTAAAGTCGTAGTCCAGAACGAGTTGGATGAAATGAAAACTTCGAGCAGTTTTTTGTTTGATATTGCAAACATATGAGAATTAAGCATTGAGGTTTAAAAGGTAAGGGCGCACTCTTCAATTGAATCCAGCCATATGCCAATGACTTTTGTAAACATAATAAATTGCAGTGCATTGAGTTAATTCCTAATCTCAAGAATTCATATACAGAATGAAGACCATTATGCAATGAAACTGAACTCTGGATGTCTTGAATATGAGTTAGAACGTTGGTATTAAAAAGGTCAAGTCCGAGTCTTATTTAGACGTAGTATCACTTGTCCATGGGCGCATTTGTTTGGTTGAAATTTGATTCTGATTTGAAATTTGAAAAGGCGCATATACAAGGTTTGGCTTTGGATTGAATGATGATATGAAAGCATGTAAACTGGGGCTGAAAATGCAGATTATAATTTGGGGATGATGTGTATAAACACATGTGAATGGTGGTTATTTGAATGAATGAGAGAATTAAAGAATTTGTATGGTTTAATGAGAAATTTGAATATTGATTGATTCACAATTTGATGTCTGAGACATGATTATTGTGAAATGGTTTTATAACCATAAATGTGAAAGAAAGCTTCCACATAAATGGTAAAGAATGAAATTGCCAGGGATTGAGGTTTAGAGTTGGCATAGTTGAGCATGTATATTTATAATCATATTATAGATGAAGATTCTGGGAATGCAGGCTATGCTTGTGTCAGGACTCCTCATAGCTAGGTTCGATCCATGAGACACACCATCACCATCTCAATGGACCATGCCCAAATTTCTTATCTTGGGATTATGTATACACATCACCCTACCTTTCACCTGGAGGTATGGTTGCATGTGCTCCCTCTACCCATCTGGATCAAAATTTCCCCCTCATGAAGGTCTCTACTTGAGTGGATGATTCCAGTCAGTCTCCTCTCTTCTTCTCTAATGGTGGCTGGTCCAAAACATTCTGAAATTGCTTCTAAGGCTGCATGTTGAGAGGTAATTTGTACTCCCTCACAAAAACCAAGTCTCTAACCTCTGATTTACTCCTCAAAGCTTTGCATGCATCTGGTACCTCAAGTGCATATAGGTTCTTGACTCGTACACATTTTAATCATCCCGCCATTACAAAAGTTTATAAAAAATAGTTGATTTTAAATCGACGATATCTCCCTCATCCGAGCTCCGAATTGATTTTCCATTTGGGTAGTTTTTCACAAGGAATCCAAATTATATGCCTTTTTTTTGAAAATTTTACACCAAAATCTTCAGATATTCTCTACAAACTCGCCACCAAAAAAATTATTTCTTTGATACCATGTAGAAAATCTAACCAACGAGATTCAATCTAATCATGTAATGTACTAAAACAAGATATTGAATTGTTCCTACAATTTTCGGAAACAAATAATGATCGCACAATCACATATAAGTAAGAGAAATAAATTATCAATCACACAACACAAGATGTATTTGAGGAAAGCAACTGCTCAAAACCCCTCTATCTCTATTTTGTATTAATTCAAGGAATCATGAAACAATACAATGGTTAATCTCTCATGAGATTCTCCATCACTCTCCCAATTGTCTCTTGTTGATCTAGGCACACTCAGTTTAGTACTTAGCCAATTTTCAGCCTTCCTAAAGCCTTCCTTACTCATGCAATTCCTAGGGAATTAGCTCCCTATTAATTACGAAAATCAATCTTCCTTGATTGTGCAATCCATCGTGGCATACTAATGACTTTATAATTGCACATGGGAAATTTAGTATAAATACAGCTGATAGTTATGTTCCCTTTAACCTCTGTCTCAACTAGGGCTTCCTAGGAACTGACATGCATGCCGCTATTAATAGTGAACTAACAATTATCTAATTGATCACTCATTGTGAATTAAATCTAATTTAATTCATTGGTCGACCTCTCTCTAGCTCATCAATTAGTTAAAACGATTTAAACTGATTTTAACTCATTTAATTGAGTTAAATAATTCACACCTGCACCCCACAACAACATCAACTACAAATGGACTCCAAAAATATTATATTAATACCTGTGCATGCCTCATCTTAGACCCTCAACTCGAATTTGTTGAGCTAACTTAGTCATCATGACTTAGTTAACTGACACAAGTTGTTATGAGATGAAATTACAATTTATTTAAGGGAAAAATAAATTAGACGCCCGACATTCCTCACTCCTGGTGCATCAAAATTCCTCACCAGTGTGGGTGCATTTTTTTTTTTTGTCCTTTCCAGTTTCCAATTTAAATGTTTCTTGTTGTAAATTTCAACATTTCATAATTTGATGTGGCCTTCACACAAAGACACCATTGAAATCACATGCCTAGATTCTCATGAGCAACCTCTCTTAAGCTCGATATGCCATAAGAGAACCAACAATATGCCATCCTACTTCCTAGCTCGAACTGACCATTAAGGTATGCAACATTGTTGTGAACCCTCACATGACGATCTTTCTCTTGGAGGATGATCATGGCCTCCCTTTAGAAACCCTTCCTCGACCTACTTTAGGACTACATCTCTCTTCGCCCCCTTGATCAAATGAGATCCTTCTCACTTGATGTTCTTTCCTTCACCCTAAGGCCTTCTTATATAGTTTTTCCTAGACCTATTAGGAACCCTTTAGAACTTTTTGGTTTTATCCACTTATACATTAGGAAATATTAATTTTCCTTTTAAATTTTCTTTTATATTTTAAACCCAATCTTGGGTCCAAAATCCCTTTGCTTGGCTTCTTTGCCCACAAATCCTTTTGTGAAAAAACTCACACAAACCCATCTCACTAGTCTTGTGGAGTACCTCCCAAGCTACACAATTCAACAACATCATCTAGTTGTAGTAACAATAACTTGGTCAAGCTCTTGTAGTCAAGCGAGGGCTTGGTTGGGTTCCCAAGTTTCAAATTAAGTAAGGGTATTTTTGAGGGCATGATAGCTAGGGAGGGTCAGGGCATGCACATTAGGAATGAAAAGGCATGCTAACACATGTTGGACAATGTCAATGCATTTTGAAGAGTTTTAGGGAGTTTCGGGGCATATCAAGGGATAACTAGGTCAAAATGCATGGAAAGGAATGAATAAGAGTGTGTGATAGGGAGTGTGAGAAAATTCTAGTGTGCTAAGGATGAAGTATGTAAGGAGAATTTCATAATAGGATTTATAGGAGGCAAGCCTACGGTTGTTATACAGGGCTCGACATACTAGTTTTAGACAAAGGGAGATCACTTTGTGCTAGGCACAACATTGTTTTGCCTTTAGTTATTTTTTTATATGAGATGTGGCACACTTTGGCTACATGCTCATGTTTTAAACTATTCTAGATAATTGCATATTGTACATTGTTGTGTATAAGTTTTGGGGCACTCAACTTATGTCAGCTTATATCTTGTGTGCCTTGTGCATCTTGTGGTTCTTGCAAACTCTCAGTTAATGTTATACTATTTATACCAACTGAGCATACATGTGAAATATTTCCTATGTAAGCTATGTTGCTTAGTTGTTTTATGACCATGGCTAGATCATGTTATCCTTGTCTTGGTAAGTAGTCAAGTGGGACAATTCGAGCTTGGACATGAGTGGCATAATATGAGTTATAGGTAGTTCTTAGGTGTACAAGGCACAATCTACTTGTAGTTGGTGCAATTGGTCAAGTTGTTGCGATTGAAGCAAGCCAATATTGTCACATGAACTGCAGTAGCTAAGGAATTGATTGGGTTCCCGAGTCATGAAAAAATGTAAAGGCTAGCTGTGAGGACATGGGTGCCAAGGCGTGCTAGGGAATGCTAAGATGTATCAAATAGTGTGAAGGCATGTCAAACATGCTAATATGTGCCAAGTGATAAGGCATGCCAAGATGTGTAAGGGTGTGCAAATGCGTGCCAAGGACATTCAAGGGAAAAAAAGGGAGAAAAAATTTAAACTACAAGGAAATGAACACATAAGAGGGTTAATAAGTTATCAATTTAGCTTTTCCAAGAGGGGCATGCTAGGCACACCAACACTAGGCACCAATAGGTGCCAAGTGCAAAGTCTTAGTGCATTCTAAGTGCCAATTCTTCCTTTGTTTCTTGTCATCTTCTTTCTAACAGTTGATCTCAAATAAATTTAATATTAAACCATGCAAAATTATACCAAGGCATGTTAATGTATTCCATACATGCTAAGAATTTCCAAGCGCCAACACGTGCCAAGTGCCAATATGTGTCATAGAGTGTTGCATGCTATGAATTGGAAGGGCATGTTGAATAGTGATAAGGTGTTCTAGAGAGTGCTA